>NJCR01002423.1:0-11467 GCA_002234235.1 Fusarium hostae | reverse complement strand
AATTTTACAGAAGAGAGTGAAGTGGCTTATTGTAATGACGCGTCGATGGTGTTGTGGTGTGCGGGGTCGGGGGGTGTACGGGGTGATGGGGACATATGTTAGTAAGTAAAAGAGCCGAAGACTTCATTTTGAGGGAGACAGGAGAGGATCAAGTTTCACGCGTTTCTCGATGTGGTCCCTTCTTGACGATCTTCAATAATATCAGAAGCCAGATATCTGTTGAAAGAGTGGCATAACACCCTTCAATTGCGCAACCATCCTCGTCAGCTAAGCTGCCTGTTGCACACTCAGATATCATACACAAGTCCGTGTTGACATTCCTGCAGCCACTGGGGTCCCACGCAGTAAGGCCGCCAACCACTAGTCCTCCCAACACATGTAGCGTGGTGAAGACTGAAAGCTCCTGCTATCTGTTGCTAGCTACCTCACCCGTATTCTCTATGTCATCTCAACGCTCAATCACCTCCAGTCAAACATCCTGCGAGGGTATGGGCAAGGGCTTCTTTGCTCAACTTCGCTTAACATCCCTTCAGCCTGACTTCTCAACTTCTTGTGTGCGTTGAACGAAAAATATCAGAAGTGTCAACCTGGATCCTTCCTAAGACTTACTTGCCGTGCTCAAACGATTTAAGTACGGATGTTCGGAATGCAGGCGTCGACCAGATACGGGTATAAGTTAATGCCAATGGTCAGAGACTGTGACGTCCGTTGTTCCATGTGCCTTGCCCTTTATCTCTGCTGTGATGCTGTCAACCTGCATGAACTATGCGTGAATGTATTTTGCCTAGTCTCTATTCTGCAACAGCAATCGTAAGACCGGTTTGCTCTGAGCCCTTGACATGGACTCTTTCTCAGAGGGAGACAGACGAGCGTTGCTGATCAACTCTGAAGGTCTGGATCCAGATGGCTATGCTTGAATAAGACCTTGTCTGACTGCATACCACGAACGTACAAGGCCAAGACCATCCCCATGCCGTCCTATGCCAACATCGGGGCCGGACTGCCATGAAGGTCCGTGAGTCTAGTCATCTTGGGGGAAATTGTCATAGCATCATGTAAAAATGCACAAATCACGAGCTGATTCGGCATGGCATGGCAGCCAACCCGGTAGCCTTTGGTGCATATGTTACTGTTGATAAGGAAAAGGGGTATTGGTGACGGTGGTACAGAGGCACGTTTCCTCACTCAGTAATCCGATGCCAGCGCTGGAAAAGCAGATCACGAGGCTCAGCTCTGAATATTCTATTCATTTCTTGAGATGACACTATGTCTCCCTTGCCTGTCTTTACCTTTACCATCACCGTTGCTCGCCACGCACATCGATGAACAAGCAGGTGATATAATGGCCGTTGCTCTGAATCTTGAAGCCGATATGATAGGTCTTTTTGGAGGTGCTGCGACCCTCCCCGTGACCAAACAGCCATTAATTGCCGCGGGCCCATGCTGCAGGTGCGAAATTGTCGGGTTTTGCGTCCCTAAGGTATGTCTCTACATCTTGAATGTCCTTTTTCTTTGAGATACGGTGTACTTGAACCGGCATTACGTGGAGAAATGATGCTTAGCCGGAAGTGTTCTTATGAAGAATGCTTGCTTGGACTAGATAATATCCGGGGTGAATGAATCCTGTATTGACCTAGACGGCTTGGTACAGTCTGAGGTAGTAGTTATATAGGCAAGGAGACCATAATCTCCAGTGATAGAACAAGTAGCAATCAATATAAGAGTCATTTAAGCAAACCCGCTAATATCATGTCGGAAACATAACTGAATTCAACTGTGAAAGACGACATACGACATGGTTGAGGCTGGAAACCTGCTGTGTAGGCAATCAAGTCAGCCTGCATCTAGATTACTGGTCCGGCGGCCTGTGAAAATCTACAGGCGACATAAACAAACTTGCATTTTGGAGACAATCTATAGTTGAGGAAATCAAGGCTTCTGTCTGGTTTGTTGTCCTGACCGGGATGGCCAAGTTGATTTGGTTTGTGATAAAGTCGCAACTAGAGAGTCGCTCAACGCTGGAGGATCCATGGGTCAGTGCTCAGATAGATAGGATGGTATGGCATGGGACGGGGGACGCAATCAGCCTGGGAAGAATCGAGGTTGCTTTGCCACATTAATCTAGGTAATACTATTTCCCACTTCCACATATATATGTAGTTCACGGTTTAAACCAAATTTCTCGGGCTTGTTCAATGCAAATGCGTGGTTAGAAACTGGGTCATGAGAGAAAAGACATGGTTTGGGGAATCTTGTTGAACATGTAACACAAGACATCCATAGGACCAATAAGCGATGTTGCTTTTTTTCCCGGAGACTTGACTGTCCTTGTAGCGAGGACCTGTGACAGCGTGGTTGCACAATCGTTAACAAAATCCTGTTCAAGCTGTTCACCGTTCATTATGGGGTGTGCGCGCCGAACTGTTGACATTGACGCGTACAGTCACTCATGTTCAGCACGGCTAATAGCAAAAAGTAACCCGGTGAGCACTGCACCTTGAAAAAAAAGAACCCTTCAGGGCTGCACCGCACTAGAGCTTCGCTTCTCCACCACAAGCCAAGCTCCCTTCAATCGTACTCCAAACACACACTCAACAACAGCATAACACAGGCATCAACAAGCCGTTCGCTTCTACCACCATACTCATACTCATAATCATCATTATCGCATCAGTAAGTTCATCTCTTTCATCCATTTCAGAGACTCACTCCTCAACCAGCACAGCTACAGAAGGACGTGATGGAGCCAACTGATCTCGTTCGCGAATACAAGCAAGATGACACTCTGAAGTTGGATATTATCGAAAGCCAGATGACACTCTGAAGTTGGATATTATCGAAAGCCATCATGGTGCTCTCTCGTCTGCTGAAACCGTCACCGCCCAAGTCGCGCAAGTCATAACCGCCACCATGGCCCCCGTCATGCTCGTTACACTCCAAACACCCAGCGCCCACGCCTACACACCAAACAGGGCAATCCTCAAGCTCTACGACCGACGGTTTGGTTCATCGCTTCGTAGGAACAAGAAAGGCAAACATCTTCCCTGCCGTGTTCAAGACGAGGCCGCTTTTCGTTCCTTCGTCGACCGTGGCGATATCGGTCCTTTCATGGACGAGATTGAACAAGATCGTCGCACGGAGCTGCTCCCCAACTCGCCGGCGGATTGGAAGCAGGAGCCTGATGGACAAGCCAAGTTTGAGGCGGCCTTGTGGCGTGAGGCCCGTTCGCACTTTGAGACTGAGGTTGAGGCCTATAAGCGTCTCAAGGATCTACAGGGTGTTTTCATCCCCCGTATGTATGCCTCCGTTCGATTCTCATCCACCAGCGCCAGCGCCAGCAGGGATATCGACGATTACTACAGTGTCAGTGGTATTCTTCTCCAGTTTATCCCAGGGTGCAGCCTTTGGGATCTGCCCGAATCACCCTCCTCACCTACCTCGCAGCAACAATGGACCTCGATCGTCCAGCGTGTTGTTCAAGGGGCCTACGAGATCAACCAGCGCGACATCCTCCTCAATGACAGCTGCCCGCGCAACGTTGTCGTCGACGCAGACTCCTGTCAGCCCTTTATCATCGACCTTGCACATTGCTACTTCAAAGATCAGCTCTGCAAGGATTGGGAACATTTCGGCTTTGGTGACGGTCAAGAGAACTGGACTCCCGATGCTGAGTGGTCCGAGAGCGTGAGATGCAGTGATAACCCTGGCTCCATGGGTGTGCCCATGCAAAGCAAGCTGGAGAGGGTCAAGGGGTTCCGGATCGACGTGAAGTATCCGAAATGAACAAAGACTATTTGCGGTCACCAAATCGAGGTTCTGAGAGAAACAAGCAAGTGGGAAACACTAGAGTTTGAGGGTAGGACTCAAGGTACAGAATGTGTCGAGGACATGAATGACTTGATCGTTCAGTAGACCTATTACTAGGATGTCGAGCCACGTCATACAGGGAAACGCAACGCGCGATGCCGCATTTTCGAGAAACGATTCTCGAAGTATTCTTGGGTGCATCAAGCTTCCACTGCTGCCCATATCTAATAAACTCCTGTACCATCTCTACCGCCTGTGTTCTAGAAATGAAAACCAGTGACAAGTCTCTTTACATCCACTCAATAAGGGGCCCCAAGCCTCGCATCATCCATGTTCGACAGAACTCGGGTGTCCTTTTGCATGCTTCAATCTGTGGACCAATGGGAATCGTGATGAACGAGTCCCCGAAAGATCTGCAGGGAGACTCGGGCTTTTAGTGAAAATGCCTGAGGAACCTCCAGCCTTGCTACTGGACGGACGGCTGACCGCGCTGCTCTTGCTACTCGCGACACCGAGGAGCGGGGGACCGATCATGGGAGACGTGTTAATCAGGAATCGAGATCAGGGAGGTCCTGCGAAAGCATAGCCAACATCCTCCTTCAGCCACTACCACGAGAGCTTAGCCAGCGGTACAGCCAGCTCAAAAAGCTAGAAGTCTATGTGGACAGAACCAAAATGCTCGCCTTTCCTGTTCCTACGATGCACTCTCGTCTCGACTTGTCGAGGAAGCCGGCTTTCCCATCCTGTTCATCTCCGGAGTCCGGATATGCTGTCGCCAGTTCTCACGGGTTGCCTGGCCAAGGACACATCGCGATGCAGGAGATGTGTGACAACATTCAAGAGACGTCTCATGTTCCCTCTGTGCCTATCATAGCGGATCGAGATCCACGATAGGGAGTACTAGTGAACGTGAAGCGGACTGCCGAGTGCTTTTCTCTTACGTGAGCAGCTGGTGTCATGACCTATGACCAGAGCTGGCCCAAACGTAAGACTGACTACCATTTGAGCACCGTCCGGTTTACCAAAGAAACTAAGGTTATTAACACACAAAGGGCAATAAGAAGAAACGTTTGCTCGTATCCAAGCGGCATGCGATGCAAGAGACAACGGCCTAGATATCTTCGTCATGGCTAGGAAGAAGCCATTTATTGCGCAAGGGAGTTCCGAAGAATCAGTGCCGACGACGCTTTCATCGAGGCGCTACCTGACCGAGGTGCAGTCAAGCGAGCTGCTGCATAAGTTCACATGCCTGTGCTGTCCAACACTAGGCAAGTCCATGGTTATCCTAGTCGCAGAAACCTAACCATAGACGTAATCGGCGGCGGGGTGACGGAGAAACCCTCTGCTTTGCAAACAGAGGAGCTAGGGTTCAGTACCGTTGCATAACCCTTCATTCTCGTCGTAGCCAAACTGAAGAGCATCCGCGAGACACTCAAGACGAGCTTGCTGATCGGACCGCTGCCAACAAATCTCTCGGCTGCTGAAGTTTGTGAAGTCGTTGGCTTTAATAGACACTGGGTGAGTAATGTCAAACGAGACTGACATATTCATATCGGACTTTTGTGGCAGGCTATTGACGACAAATATGCTCCTCGGGATGCAAAGGTAAAGATCGCATCGAATGGCAAACACAAGGCCTACTGTCAGCTGACTACTTTTTCTATGCCTTATGGTCAATCAATACCCTCTGAGGCGTCTGACGACTGTTGAGATTCCTCTTGACACTACCATTTGGGGCCATTGATGATAAGAAGGTCTGTTTTATCCTCCGTTCGTGTAATGAGGTATACTTCGGGAAGGGGTTCAAAGTCTGGCTCAACATTGCGGAATGGTCCAAGACGATACGGCCTGAGTGCATGAGCAAGGTCAGTAAGGTCTGCGGGCACTATAACCTGATAAACGTACCGCCGTTGCTGGAGGGAGCTGGCATCCAATATGAGTTGCCCGTCATTGGGCCTGGTGAGGCCGAGTGACTGTATCCGGCCAGTAACACCAAAACTGTATCCTCCTGTTCCAGAGTCTGCTCCTACTGTCAAGTTCCAGGCTACTAGCACCATATTTGCCCGTAAAAAGACGGTTTCGATGACCTTGGTGCTGTCGTAAGAGGAAAGGGTAAGTATGAGCACCATACTTTCGGGACGTCTGCGAAAGGCGCATAGCATGAACCCTCAAGTTTGAAACATACCCATTCAGGAGCCCGGAAATGAATCCAAGCAGTCTGTTGACCAAGATCTGCAGTCCGATGGAGGAACTGGAGTAGGAATCTGGCAGGTAATCTCAGGGTAATGTTCGTAGGGACACAGAAGCAGATTGAGATGTGTGAGGGAAGGCTTGCCCCGGATTCCACGCTCGACTTGTCAGCACCTGACTATCGTAAAGGACCTTATGACGCCTCTTCAGAGGCGATTATTGAAGCGTCCTTGGATCATCAGAAAATCACTTGTCCCGGAGAACCTCTGATCTCCTGTCGACGCATGGTGGTAGGAAGGGGATAGTGCCGCGGCTTCAGGTCGCGCCGAGACAGCTCTCGATAGTAGTGCCATTTCTTCAAACACTGAATCAAAAGATCGGCTACTGCTGAATTTGGTGAGCGCCTAGAATTGATCTGCTCCAGCGAGGAGGTTGATGGTAAAAGAAGAAACAGCAGTATGGCAATGTATGAAGATCCTATCAAGATGCACAGCTTTAAAAGAGACGACCTGTAGAAGAAAGCGATGGAAGGCAGAGCCTGGTTGTAAGTTTGTGCCAGACAGAAAGGGCTTCTGTGTTTCATCTCGATTTGTGACCGAAGGTGCTCAATACTAGTAAAGAATTGGTGGAAGGTCCATGGTCATCTGTACTCAAGCAATGGGTTACAGTCGATGACATATACCAGGCGCCACATGTCTTTGAGTTCAATCAACAATAGGATAAAGTTTTTGTAATATGTTATAGTTACCTAAGTTATGAAAGACTCTTAGTGTACTAAGAGATATTGAATGACTTACCAGACTGCATGAAAGAAGATTGAAAATTATAAGGCCAATAGTAATAACGAGCCAGCCTGTACAACGTGAGTATTATCGGGGCGGTGAATGTTACTTTGGTTAATAGTGATTCAGCCGTCAAATTTACTTTCTGGAACCAGTAAAGCTGGGGTCAGGACAGCATAGTTGGCATGGACAATACAGCCCAAGCAAGGCGTTTGAAGTTCAGTCTCGATCAAGGCTACCGAGTACACAAGGAATGGCAAGGGTTAGAGCAGATCCATAAGATCAAGTCAGGGGATGCGAAGGGTGTAAGTGAAACCTCGATTACCGGACGTCGGTGACCTTTGTATTTTTCTCTTGGGGTTCGATTCTTCCTCGGGCTTGCCATGAAGCTGATCATAATTATATGCTTTCTCCTCCTGGATGTCTCTATTAGCGCCAAGCTATCACATGTATTAATTACAGCAGACTCTAGCTCTACTGCTAGTAAATGCTGGATGGTTATTATCTGGTACCGCCACGCCGCACGCCGAGGCCCTTTTCAGCCCAGCGAGCCAAGCCCAGCCCTATCCACGCAACTGTGTGGTTCATCCTTATCGTGCCGCTTTTAATGCTACAATTGCCATTATTTGGCACATTAGATCCATGTTGGCGGTTACTAGGATTTCTGGGAGTACAGTGCGTATTGTGAGTGGATGTTGTGATGATTTTTCCTGCCTACGGGTCAAACGGTACAATTGTGTGAATAGCCAATGAGAATGTGTTACGGTCAAGATGTGTAAGGGGTGATAGGCCCCGTAGTTAGCGCAGGTAGCTAATAAGAACCCTATTCACAAGTGATGATTTTTAGGATTTTGGTTCAAGACTGAGGTACGTGACATGACTGATAATAAGAAATTCCTTGCGGGACGGATAAATCTCGTTCCGGATCTCAACAGAGCGAGCTGCAGCTGGTGATGACACGGCGACCTATGATACCAACAACAGATGAGAAAGGAGATCCCCGTCGATTAAATGACATGGTGTGCGTACTGGGTCACCGATTGAACTCGACTTCCGGGATCTCTTTGAAGCTGGTCGAGTGTAACCTGAGAATTTTGGACTTATCGGAGAAGGCAGTATACAATCCATCATCTTACGGAGCGCCGGGAACACAGCGAACAGCACCCTGTAGCGAGACGTTTGGAGGCTGGCCGATCTGTCGCATCGTTGCTTTTGCAATCCGGGTCTTGGAGTGCGTGATGCTTAACTTCTATTCCCTCATGCATATACGCCTTAGATATCACAGGACAGCGCCATGGGCGGAATTGTATCAGAAAGGTCGATGTGACAGATCTGCAAGCGAGGAGAATCGATAGCTACAACAAACATCGATTAACATCGAAGATTACTGATCAGAGCCCGGATATTGTTTTAAACGATATACCCATTACTAGACCTTCGGAAATTATCATAGAGAGTGCTTTACAATATTTCATAACTACTTAAAGTAGCGATAATAAGGGGCAGGTCTATGCCTAAAACTCTTCTTTAATCATACCTATATTCTATACGGAAATAGAGCGATACGCAAAGCACACCCCACAGAGTATTAACAGAAGGTAATCTAACAGGTGAAAAACGTCATCACATTCTAGCCGTTGTGCCATAGCAGATAAGTTCTCAGCCAAGGTTTCAAGACTTGTTTGGTACTGCGAAATCCAGATTGAGATGGGAAATTTGGAGTCCAAACTCTCGGGGCAGACAAAGTTGACTGACAGTTGACCGTGGTTGACAACAGGAAGTATGTCGAAGGCATATCAAGAGCCTCTTTAATTTGTTGACAGCTGACAGTAGTGACTAGTTTCAACAGGAACCATTGAACAAACTAAACATTAGGATCCTGCTAGAATCCAAAGAAGACCTGTTGGATTGGCTGAGGTCAAATGGCTCGCCTGATACAACAATCCACGGTGCCGCTGCCTTAGCTTTGGGTATTGCATGATGGGCCTCCGAGGCCTCAAGAATTCGACGGATTATCTTGTGTTTCAGAATGGACGAACCTGTGATATATGAGATGCATAGTGGCAATGGAGTCTCTGCCAAGATGTAAGAAGCTGTCATAAACTTTGATTGTGTCAGGCTCAATATTGATAATACGACCCAGACGGTCTCAATCCGCAGCTCCTCTGTTGTTTATGGCATGATCCTATCTCCTTGGGTTGACGAGTCGAGTTGACCGATAGAAAGCACGCGGTGGGATAGAGCCAGTTCGCGTTGGTTTCCCGGTCAGGCTTTCCAGAAGTGTTTGATAGCAACTTACCGGTATTGAACCAGTAAGTAGGGATCATATAGTGTGGCATTTCTTATTAATTCATCTTCAACATCTGAAGCTGCGCAGGGCCTAAAATCCAAGCATCTGGCCGTAGAGGCAAGCCTAGATCGGAGCTTCTCATCTGGAAAGGGTATATCGATATGACCACCGCAGCAGATAACAGTGCATTCTATGGGTCCATAAACATTGAAGATATTCTCAATGCTTCCAAGCTAGGGTATGAAATTAACCAGGAATGCCGGGTCGCCTCCAAAGATCAGAGCTTTATTTGAAGGTATGTCTACCGTTCGAAATGTGCGGATGAGACCAAGAGTGATTCTTTGGTACTTGCCACTCGAGTTGATGCGCGAGGGCTCTCTTTGGCGCCGTGATCGTGTCTGAAGTGAAGATAGGTTAAGCTACAGATTCTGCTTCCTGAGGAATGCTGTTTGAATGCTGTTGTGTTTGCTAAAGCTTGACCAGTACCTGCGGCCCTATAGCCAATAGAGATCGGCCTTCTCCCAAGTCTGCGTCGAGACATCGCTTCCAAGTGAGTATTACCTTAGTAGACGGGTGTTTGGGTATTGCTTCTCGGCAGTCTGATGTGACTTGCTTTATGGGGAGCAGCCAGCATCACCAAAATAATCCACGCCGACTTGTCAAACGACCAAGGGATAATAATGTCTTTCCAATTCCTAAGCTTCTCATATAATTTCATGTAAGCGCTTAGCTATTAATTAACTCTTGGTACCTTCACTTTGTGTTCCAGGCTTAAATGGCTATAGCTTCAGGGCAATGTAGCTTGTGGTTGTGAAAGGGGTCGTGGATGCATCTTTACACGGCTGATGGAATTGCGTCGTTCAAGCGGCAAATCTCGCCAACGTCAAACGTGAGAATAGGGCAATGACTTCCGCAGCAAGGTACTAAGAAGTCCGTCTGTAATTACTATAAATCAGTTGAGAATTCCCTGCATTCTCCATGTTTCGACAACTGTCGGATCGGAATCGCACGATATCTTACTACCTCCATCTTGCTCCATCTGACAGATTGTTACATAAACATACTTTTTAAACTTGCGCTTTTATGAGAATATAATGCCAATTCACCAGCTCCGAAGTACTTTAGGACTCCCTCTCCTTGTGTAGGGCCTCAACATCGAGTAGGTGACTTGTCTCGACAAGTCTAATAGAAATAAGTGACAGAAACACAACAACATTAAGGTTAGAGAGTATCGTCAGTGGCGCATTGGTAAAAGAAAATAAGAAATATTCAGTCCTGTACTGTTTTTTATCCGATCGCTTCTCAAAAGCGCCGCGCTTCTTGCAGGACAATACGTCACCAGAGATGTCTGTGTGGCGCCAAGAGAAGGTCATAGTGATACTTTCTGCATAGTCTTTGCATTCATTAGGTGCCACCTGCTACAAAGCGATTACTTCAGGTTCGCTTTAACATTTCTGCTCAAACGCATCATATCCACTTCCATCAAGGGCAAAAAAAAATGAAATATTGAGGTGCTGTACATCTTTCAAAAGTATCTCAATGGAGTGTTGCTTGCAAGAATATCACTTCTCAGTATTTCATATAATTTACTATAAAGTGCATTATATACAGTTAGTAATAAGTTATATAAATATGCCCTTTATATTTAAATTATTTATAACTAATTTAATTAAGCTTTATTTAATTAAATCTAGTTTTAATTACTATTAAAACTTTAATAAGTTAATTAATTTTATTAAATAAATAAGCTTTTTTATTAAATATTATTAGCCTATTTAGCTTTTCTTTTTATAATTATTACTTATTAATTCCTAGTTTAAACCACTGATGTTTTACTAATTTCACTTTATTTATTCTTATATATAAAGTTAATTAATTATATGCCTTACTATATATATTTAATTAATTGAGCTAGTTATAACTTTAGGTTAATTTAACTTTCATTAATTAACTTATATAGACAGACTTAACATAATTCCTTTAAATTTCTATAGAACCCTGCCTTTGCTCTATATATATCTAACTCTATATGCAGACTCCTTATCTATTTTTATATACAATAGAGAGGATATAATATATCTATTTTGCCTCTATAATTACACTAATAAGCTACTCTGTATATTAAGCTAAATTTAGGCCTATAAAAGCAGTAAGGAAAGCTACTTCTTCTGCATTTAAAGGCTAGTTTTACCTTAAGACTTGTTTTAACTTCTTTAATTTAAATAGCTTTTAATTAAGCTAAACTGAAGATATTATATCTTTTAAGTAATTTAAATTTATATAACGTGTATGATAAGCGAGTGTCACAGATAAGCGAGTGTCACAAAAATCTCAACCTCTTGACTTTAAATCGCTTTAAAACCACCATAAACCATCTAATCAATTAAAACTACTCGCT
>NJCR01002412.1:0-20690 GCA_002234235.1 Fusarium hostae | reverse complement strand
ATATATCTGCTTAAATAGACATGTTATAAGGTGAGGGATTTTTGGGTCGCTCGCTTGTCTGGGTCACTCGCTTATCAACCACGTTATAGAACTGGCAAATCAGAACTTGTACGATCCGGAAAATACATTTCACAGCTAATCTGCGGCTTTATAGTAATCTGCATTGTCTGCTTGCTGTTTTTTCAAATGATACTAATATTTCATCTTATGATGGAAATAATGGCATCCTCTCACGTCTTTATCTGATATGGGTTTCTGGCTAAGAGATTATCTTTAACCTTTCAGTGTGACTTACTTCTCTTTCTACAGTGAGAGAAGCTGCTTAGCAAACTCAATTTAATATGTAGGGTTTATGACATCTCCACTGCCCAGCCTTTACACTTTCCACACTATGACGAATTGGATCCATGGCTTGACAATTTATTATCATAACTTCTCACGGCTGAAGCTTCCTGTGACTACCTGAACTTGATTGCTTGACTGTGGGTGCTGGAGTAAGGTATTGTCGAGAAGCTTTATGCTTTTGCCCCTGAACCCCAGAACAGCCTGCAAAGCAACTTAGTTTTGACGTAAACCTTCTTCCAATTGAGGAACTGCTAGCCTTGAGAATATACTTCAGGCAGCTAACACAGGTAATTGAAACACGGCATACCTTTTCACGATATAAGATTCTACCCCAAAAGCTTGCACGATAGTAAACCTTCTTCGATTTAAGCTCGACTCTTGAGTCATTCAGAGATTTGACCTTCCAGGTATAAATATCCCAACCCTTCACCACCAGTAGCTCCGAATTTCTCTTCTCCAAACATTCAGCAGACCCCAACCAACATCATGGCGTCCAGCAACCCTTTCGAGAAGCTTCCAGCACACCTCATAACCATTATCCTCGGTGCCTTCAAGTCCCCCAGGGATATCCAAGCCATAATTCGCGCCGACTCTCACATTTTGCGTATTTTCCTTCAAAACCAGCATTTTATTCTCCGGCCTCTTCTACAAGGTCTTTACCATCAGTTTCCAGGTCAAAATCTTACTCAAGCAGCCATAGTTTGTCACCTACGGCAAATCGAGAACAGACTCCCTTCTCAAAACCGGGTTCAAGCTGAAGAGGTGATCAAACCAGTCTTGACATCATCACCAGAACCATTTTCAGTAATGCAGTTAAATCTAGGAGCCCTCTCGGAACTGTATCAACTCCTTCGCGAAGCAGATACTTTTGCAGTCCATTACTCGAAGGAGGCTTGGGAAATGTCACAAGATATGGCAACTAGAGAGGCTGAGAAAGATCTTCCCAGGCTTCCTATGTCTTTACCACTGTCGGAAACAGAAAGTCAACAGATACAAAAGGCATATCTGCTCTTTGATGCATCTCGGCATACTCTGTGTTTCAGCACCTCCTTTTTGCAAGATTATGGTCATGGAGACGATGAATACTCATTTTATATCCCCTGGAAATTCATCCACCAGGATAAACTGCTTTGTATCAGGGCCTTTCAGGCAGTCTTCGTATTCTTATTCAAAGAATACGAGAACCTCATGAATCGGATCCATGAGCGGATTACTGGTCCAACCTCTCTCCCACCGCTTGAATCCATCCAGATCGATTGGCGACTACAAAGACGGCAATTTCTGCAAAGAGGCCCACGTGATGGTCTCCAGTTCACAGCTTATCTTTGCTCGCAAGGTTACCATCGGCTGCTGAGTTGCCAAGATATGGACAGTATCGCACAAGACGAACACATTCTGTCCTCGTACATGCGATACCTTGAGCTCAAAGCTGACCGCCGCACTTGCCCGATGGTGGTGGGTGCTGATCTGGAATATTCACTCAAGACACTTTGTTATGGTTCTGGCAAGGGGCATGAGTTCTGGACAACTGGGGCATTTATGTGGGATATGGAGAGGTTGTCGCAGCTTGGGGGAGAATTGGTGTGGCTTGCAACTGATCTCAGAGAGGGCTTCTAGTGGCATCTCTCCTCGGTCCTGGGCGCATGCTATGCCATCTAAAGATTCAATTAACAAATATTTTTAAAGATTTTATTTTATTTTACCTATTATAAGAGGTTGTAAAGGTCATTATTAATATCTCCCTGCTGCAGTGCTGATCATTAAGGAAGTCACAACCCCAGCTGAGAAGGTACAAACATGAGACACTTGTGTCGTGAGTTTTGATCTTGTCAACATTCCATAACATCAACATCTTCACATCAATTAACAATCAACAATCATCAAATTCATCATCAATTTCGCCGTATTCGTTTTCGCATTCGTCTTCCCATAATGCATCCAACCTTTTTCGTTATCCCGTGTACCCTGTCTCGATCCCAGTACCAGGCTGTGCGTAACGCCTATTACGCGGCGTATATACCAATTCGTCCACCGACACGAACCTTTCCTCTTTTCGCTGAGGAGTTAGCGTACCATGCATATAAACAATGGGATATGGCAAAGCGCGCCCTCGAGGACGAGCTATGGGTGTTTGGCAATGAGCATGGCCACCTATATGAACTCTCTCACGAAGAGCTTGTGGCCTTTAGGAATCTCCTATCGCGGACAATAATTACGCAATACATGTAAGTTGCTTACTTGTGTTTTCCGGTTATATCACTGTATATTAACGGGCTATAGGCATTGCACCATGCGAGCGAGATTCCTCCGTGTACACCCTTGGGCATTTGGCAGCTTAAAACGTCGACAAAAACATAAGGACTATGTCGAAGAACATGCCGCTCAGTTGGAGGCATAGGAAGATCTCCTCCTGGAGTGTCAAAAGGCGGAGGAGAGGTTGCTTGCGAATTAACTATATAAGTTGAAAATACAGTCTTAAAGAAGTGGGAGTATTTGTTTGTTTAGAGAGGAGGGTGGTGGGCAGTTTGTTATTAAAGGGACGGTGGAGGGATGCTAATAGAACAGTAATGAAACGTTCTATCGACTCATCATTCTATTCAAGCTATGTATCTTGTGCTTAATCCCACACTTATGCCCAAGAGAAGTGTTCGGAATGTAAGTAAGCTCCCGTAGAATCTGTACTCCCTAGAATATCCAAGTTCAGAGATGCGACAGTGTTTCGAACATCATTCTGCATAGTGTCCGGACCGCAAACGTATACGCCAAGCGAGTCGGTAGATGTCATCCCGTTTGCCACCCCTTTCACAACTCCTGGCAAGTCGGGTCGACCATGCAGTTCGTCGAATGATACCGGAATTTCTGTCCCCTTTTCGATTCCTGATTCTTTTTTCCCGGGCACTAAGCTACTATTCGATGGGAGGGTTGATTCTGGTATGGCTCCACCGGTACGATAGAGCTGCACATGCAAGCCCGAGACCATTTTGTCTGAGTACTTCAGCAAGGTTTCGCTCACAACTTGTCGATACCAATTGCAGCTCTCAACATCTCGACTTGCTAGTATCACACGAACTGATGAAAACGGGGATCTGTCTCTTTGATCTTCGCTGCAGTCTTCATCGCCCTCAACTGTGTGGGTTGCGATATACTGCTCGATAAAAGGCAAAGTCCATCCAGCTCCAGAACCTCCTGCGATGACAACAAGATGGTTGCTGTTCGCGTAAGACTGTGTATTGATGCCCCCATATGGTCCATCCACCAGCACTGAGACCTGAGCTCCTGGATTTTGCAAGGCGTACTCATATAGCTTAGCTGTAAAACCTCTATGTCTCTTGAGATAAAAGACAAGGAACGACTGGTCATCCGGTGATGTTGTAGGCAAGGAGCAAATCGTAAATGGATCCGCTGACAAGGCTTCTGTAAGTCCAAAACCAGTAAAGCGTAGGAAGCAGTGCTGTCCTATTTCCCATGTGAAGTTTGCCGGGATAGTGACACGGACGAAGCCGTTGTTTTCTACTTTGACATGAGCCTTTACTCGCACACCATACTCAAAGCAGGTTCGTAGCCAGGGGTAGACGTAGCAGGGAACGTATACAGCGGCTGTACCTATGAAGTAGTGCCTAGAAGTAAGCGTCAGTGTCAGTGACTGACCAGGGTGGACATGAAAAGCAGCTTTACCAGGATGTTAGGGTATAGTCGCAGTGCCAAAAGAAAGTAAGCATGAATATGACAACAGCGGAGAAGTGCGTTGCCTTGAAGAATTCATATCCTAACAGCTTTCTGGTTTCTATGTAAGCGAGTAGTCATAGATAAGATATCTAGATCCACTTACCGAATGGCACTATGAGACGCAAAGGTAAGCCAGGCTTGGAAGATCAAGGCGACGATACCCGTCCAATAGAACAAAAGATTCATCTTAAAATGCATCTGCATATCGTGAAATCTGATATGATAGACAATAAACGGGAATGCGTGCAAAAGCGCCAGTATAAAAAAGGCGTAAGCTATCCATCGATGGAATACTTGGAGTCTCTCGTGCGAGACGCCTGTCAGTAAGGTAATCCAGTTTGTCTTGGTTGCCGTAGCACTATTACTCGTCAGTAATGGTTGAAGAGGTTAGAGTAGGTATTGCAGGACTAACAATACAAATGGCATGCATCCCAAAGCCAACCATCCGGATCTTGTTCCTAATGGTGGTGAGCCGCCAAAATCTAGCGAAGGCCAATAGTACGGCTGAGGGATTAAGTCCATGCCTATCACACATTAACTGGTCGTTGTCCTTTGTGACTGTTTGATTCACTCACAAAAAAAGAAAATTGTTCCAACAAGTCCCAGTGACAGCACTCCAACGGGAGCCGAGTTGAATCCAAGTGATGTAACATGGAATCCACGATATGAAAGATATCTGATGATGGCAATTAGCATGTGCCAGGGTCTAGGACCACGGAATCTCGGAAAAGCAAGGCCAAGAATGTAGTAGGATATCAAGTGGCCGATTGTAAAGAGTCCAATGCCACTCATGAAGAAGGCTACTGTAGGCAAAGCGTAGACGTGGTCCGCAATGTACCTTTTTGACGTTAGATAGGGCTTTGCAAGAGGGGTTTAATCAATTTGGAAAATTTCAGCTTACCAAAAATGCCATCTTTTCATATACCAGGCACATTGCGCTTCAGTGAAGCCATCACAAGTGAATGCACGACTCCCAGTCAGCTGAACTGGGGGCGTGAGCCAAGCTGCTGACTCCATATGGGAAAGATTTATCACAAAGGAATTCTAGTAAGAGAATTAAATAATAAACGCCCAAAGCGACGTCTGTGAAGGGCTGTTGGGGGGATGACTGTGGTTGAAGTCTTGCTATAACAGATGGGTAATACGGACTGCCGTCCTGGAGCTTAATATGTGTTGGTTTGATAAATCTAGAAGTCGTCGAAAGTGATATACAGAAGGTTATAAAAAGAAATAAAGTAGCAAGTGGCCAAGACACCTGTTGCTCGCCTGGTTGATACAAAGCAATATAGGTATGTATTCCCCCCGACCCAGTAACTGTTTTATAATGAACATGGGTCTTGTGCCGAGTTCCGTAAGCATTAATTCTGATTGGTCTATCTCAATAAATAATCAATCGACCCGGAGCATGTTTCCACTCCATCATCGCATAAACGGCACTTGAGTAAGTTTGAGCAGGCTTGAGCAAGTTTATCTGTGGTGATAAGATTATTCCCGACCCCACTAGATCCGCTATCGCGATGATATAAGCTTAGATGAAGTAGTCGTGGTTTTGCACCTCTGATGACAAGCAAATTACTATCTCGTTACAAAATGGATTCAAGTTCAATCAAAATGGACATGACTACTTCGACGGGCAGTTCCATGCCCATGTCAACTTCCAACGCCGGAGCTATGGATATGGAGCAAATGAACATGGTTTTCTTCACTTCTACCAAGACACTCCTCTGGGCAAAGTCCTTCGCCCCCACAACGACGGGACAATATGCAGGTGTTTGCATTTTCCTCATTATCTTCGCCACCATATTCCGCATGCTGCTTGCTATACGCGTCAACTTTTACAGCATCAGGGATGGTCTCAGGCAGAGGCGCACCAAAGGCCTGCTGGCGGAGCACCGAACTAGTGAGATTGGCCATCGCCCATGGAGAGCGAATGAAGCTACAATGCTGGGAGCGATAGATGTCGTGATTGCGGGCGTGAGCTATTTGTTGTAAGTGTTTTTACCTGATATTGGGTCATTGAGTAAAGAGATTGACTGGTACTTTGTCTAGGATGCTTGCAGTTATGACAATGAATGTTGGCTATTTCCTCTCGGTATTGGCTGGCGTATTTGTCGGAAGTGTTATCTGTAGTCGCTTTTCAGGAAACTCTAGCCTACATTAGACAAGATCTTAATAAATAGGAATTAGAAGAGTACTAGAATTTTACTAACTATAAATATATAAGGAGGAATAGTAAGCTAAGTAATACATGATTTTAACTATAAACTATACCTTCTTAATAAGTATTATGATAGTAATTCTTAGCTAATAGCTTTAAAGGCTTTATATAAAGTGTTGTTATTTTGTTTTCTTTACCTTTAAGTGAAGTGAGCACCTCTTTAGACCCTTTAACATTACGCTCAGGTTCATTTTACTGAGCTGTTCTAAAACTGATATTTATAAGTGACATAACTGATAATCCTGCATATTAGAATGAACTTCTATAGTAGTACAGAGGGGTCTAATTCTAGAGACTAATTGCTATTATATTAACTAAATTAGCTTAACTTGGATGAATATGCAGTCAGATAAATTTGAGGTCCTCGACGTATCTCACGAGAAACAAGAAAGCATAGTGGCGCTGTGTGACTAATAGCTATTAGGCTTTAAGTAAACGCTGTTATATTAATGCCACACCTAAGATAAGCTTGCTTACCCGGAATTCCACTTATGACCCCCCTTACAGAAGCTATCATGCCTTGTTTCACAGCCTGATTTATATCCAGGGTGACTCGACCTTGAGTGGAGGACCTCTTGTTCGCTGTAAGGTGCCTCGTGTCTTTGCACCTTATCTCCTATCCGTTATGGCCCTCGCGTTCTGTTAAGAAAAACATGATGAAACTCTTGAGGAAGCGTTTTGAAGATCATTGCTTGTTTAGCACAAGGCAATACCGACACAGCCTGCCTGGTTTATGCACACCATCATGTGTTCTTTCGTTGGGTCACACAGCAATACTCAGACATATTATGTCCCTGTACAGCCAAGTTAGTTCCAGCAAAGATTCTTACAGCCTTGTGAATCGCGATTTTGGAGCCCACAACCTCCTGGTGGATGAGGCATTCCAGGTCGTCGGCGTGATTGACTTTGACGGCGTCATGGCGGCACCCATTGAGGTTGTCGCCCAGTACCCTGTCTTGACAGGGCTGAACCGAGAGCCCCCAGGATGTGTTGAGACCAGACCGGCCGCACTCGAGCGCATCAAGAGAACGGAACCAAAGCTCAAGGAATACAAGGAAATGCTGGAGGCTACCGAAAGCAAAGTGGGAAACAACGACAAGGGAGCTACGCCTATTGCGGACCTGTTGTTGTCAGATGCCGCTAGCGTGTTCCAGGGCCTTTTGAGATATCAGGGCCACCAAGCCTTTGTCAACAATCAGTGGATGGAAGCTTACCTGAAGCTCATCGGAGGGCATTTCGAGCTCAATGCCTCTACATCTACATAAATGGACTATTGCAAGTTTTTCACTGTGCGAGGGCGGTTGAGTTGGTTTGGTCAAGTTAAATCGCATGTTCAAGACAGAATACTGTTGTCTAGGTAGCGCACACGCGAAAGGGCCAGTTAGACCTTGAGGCTCATGGCCCCAAAGCAGAAACAGACATTATGGCTCTAACATCGCTCGATTATTGAGTCCGTAGTCTACCGTTACGGAATAGAATATTAGACTCCGGTTGCATCTTGGATAGGGAAGGTCAGGGCAAAACTCACCAACTTGCTGCCGAGATAGGACCAAGGCACTTTATGCTCCCAAACTCCGCGCATCCAGGTATTCTGGTTGGGGCAGTTTTGAAACTGTCCTACCGCATCGGGAGTATAGACGCAGGTTGGAGTGTAAGACTGCGGAAGTAGTTTTTCGATTAGCCGCTGAAGTTTGGGGGGTAAGCTCAATAGAGAGGGTTACTCTTACAGTACAGTTCATCGTGAACGCAGTCCCATCAAAGAATGGCTGATTCCCAGCACAAGCATCAGACCCAAGGAACAAAGCCTCAGGTGTAAGCCAGCCCTTTCCAAGAGTAGTATACCACATCTCAGTGAACCGCCAACGGAATAGCAAAAATAACACCCGTTCTATTCAAATATTCTGCCTTCAATTGCAACAACTGTTTATCACGACTCAATCCGTTCAAAGTCTGCATCATGCGCACTTTCAGCCCTTCATTTTACCTCCTCTCCGCCACCCTTCTCAACTCCCTCCAAATCATCAAAGCCGATTACGACTACTGCTACGTCTAGTAAGGCGACGAAGGCCTCGTACAGCAACTCCACGTTTCGTGGACCGCAAGCTCTCAAACCGCCACCTGCAAAATCGCAGGCTGGGGAACAGATACCAAGTGTTCCGTCGAGACCTCTGTAGTCGACAATGCGAGGCTCAAGGCAAATGCAACGGTCTCCTTCAAAGAGCCTAATGTGTTCCACTTTACCTTCGGGATGAATAATAACGACTGCGACTTCCTGGGCGATGATAAAGTTTCTCGCGCTTGGGACTCTTATCTCTTTGCGAGTTTCACGTATAGGACTCAGAAGAATGTTTGCCCTGATGGTGGTGTCTTTTAGGTATGCGGGTACTCGCAACGACTGGGTTGGGCACTGCTAATACGTTTCTATTAGAGCATATTTTATGACTCCTACTTTTCAGATACGGTGCTGAGCTGCTCGAGTACTGGCCTTGAGGAAGGGTAAATCAGGCTTCTAGGAGTTGTTGAACTGTGTACAAAGTTGAGAGATCACGGTTTTGAATAAACGTTCCGTTTGATCTCATTCCTCTACCGAATTACCTGCTGTTTCATTTCCAGCCCACAGCTCTCGTGCGTTGTCCCGAAATAGCCCATTCCTCAGCTGCGCCTTTCCTTCTGTTAAGTCAAGTATATGGGACGTCCAAGGCCTGATATCTAGCCCCTCGAATCTAGTGTGCGGCCAATCCGATGCATAAACTAGGCGAGATGGTGCTTCTTTGAAGAGTTCAAGGATAACAGGATCAAGGTCAGTGTATAGGGGCCCTGGAGCATGAGAAAGGCGATAGACGGCGGACACCTTCACCCAAGTGTTACCTCGTCGTAGCAGACGCAGCATCGAGTCAAAACCAGTCAGAGTGTGCGGGTCGAGAGCACTCCCAGAGGTATCAGATTTTGGGATCTCTGTGTGGCCAAGATGGTCGAAAACGACCTTGACTCCCAAGGTAGGAATCACGGACTCGATACTGGGTATGTCTTTCATCGCGATATAAATCTGCAAAACCCAGGAGAAAGGTCGGATGGCATCTGCATACTGCGACATCATCTCTTGGAGCTGTTTGGCATGCGGTGTATCACCAGACGACTGAAAATTCAATCGTACACCACGCACGCCCAGGTCGTTCCATTCCCGGAGTTGTGCAGCTGATGTGTTGGCGACGTCAAATACAACAACACCGAGGGCCCTCTCCGGGCCGAATGCCTTGATAGTGTCAATGAGGAGGGTGTTGTCATCGCCGTAGACAGATGGCTGTATCAGAACCATGTGTGAACAGCCGATCCGAGTTTCTTCGATGGTGGCATCCCAAGCTGTGTATGTACCGAACTCGTATGAGCCCGTACGAGGGGGGAAACGAACTGGGTCCAAGACGTGGAGGTGCGAATCCCAGGAGCCATTTGGCATCCGGCTGTCGGGCTTGGAGTCGCATACGTTTGAGGAAGAGGAGGTCGCCCGGGCCAGGACCGGGTAGAGAAACAGATAATGTAAAAGAAGTAAATAAGTCGGGAAGTTTCTAAGATTGTACGTAGTGAACATAGTGAGGTGATGAAGCGGTGACCTCGGGATCGTAGGATCCTAGATGCGCGAGTTATTAAATATGCATCAGTCAGCGTTGCAACGACCCACGCAAACTCATTATCCCAAGCCCAAGTCGTGGGCCGTTGCCGTCAAATAGAGTTGACCTTGGCGAGAGTTATATTTGACCGAAAACAGTGCGGGATCTCCACAGTAGTTGATGGCGGGGTCCAGATTTGTCCCCGGCTAGCCCGGGTTCTTCCTTGCCAAGGATATTAAGGAAATCGAGGTCTCTATTGGAAGTACCCCTTGAATAGGCCACTTAAATGCTGTTCCGAGCTTTTGTGCGACGTCTTGTCAACCGACCAACATATCATTCTCCTTATGCAGGCCCAAAGGCCCAAAGGCTGACCGTGAAGTTTTCTGTTCTCTATCTGTCTATTTCTCCACCAAAGTCCCAAACACCTCTCTCGATCGGCAAGCATGGTCCTTCTTACAAACCGAAATCTCACATACCTCTTTCCACCATGTGCTCGCGTATGGTATCACGCGTATAACAGATTGTCCATTCTCATCCAGGAAGCGTGAAAAATAGAAGCCGCAGGGATCCTCACCTCCATTCTTCTCATCCACGTTACTCACCCACAGCCACCTCGAGGATGGTGGTATAAACCCATTCTCTTCCCTCCCTCGCTCCTCCATCACCACGGTACCAAGCTCGCCCTGGGCGAGAAATTGAGGATCCCAAGCACCTTCTTGCCAGGTCACACCTTGGATGAGATAAAGTGCCTCCATGCGGGTGTCGTGGACTCGGCAGAGGCGAACGATGGCTGAGAGAGGAAGAAGTATACCCTCGCCCAGCGTGATATGGCGAGGAACGCCGTTACGTACCAGTTGTTTCAACCACGCCGTACAATCGTCGAGTAAAGCTCTGAATGTCTCTTCATACCGATCATAAGACAAGTCACACGGGACAAGACAACAATCCAGCTGGATCTCCGCTATAACGCAGTGTATCTCTAATAGCTTCAGGCGGTGAAGATGCTCGCTGTCCAGGTTACTCTTAAGATAGGCCCGAATCACTTCACCCCACGACAGAGCTTGCTTGTATAGAATTTGACCATGTTGATGAAATGACTTGATGAATTCCGTGTCGCTCGACGTCATTACATCATGGGCCTGCCCTATATACGCCATCATAGCGCTGTTAAACAATCTCCACCGACCAAGAAGTGACCTTGGTAAATCTACACCAAATACTGGCGGTTCTGTAGCAGAGACTGTTTTTATCTGCGTGTAGATTGGTATGGCGGATATGATTTGGCGGGAGTATTGACACATCATGGAGAAGCAGAGGAAAGTATGCTGAACCGAGGTGATTTCATCCTTACTGCCTTCGGTGCACCTCTTCTGTGCAAGATGTTCGTTCAAAAGAGCAGTCACGCTCTTGAGTATGCTGTCCACCGACCGATGATTCCCCTGCAAAATCTCATACAAGGCCATCAGAATCGTCATGACTGTCATGGTCCGTACAGAAACGTGAGCTGGGTCGACCTTTAATCGCTCACGGAGACCTTGAACACCTTTGAGGTAATGCTTTAGCGAAGCAGCGTGGTTTCTATTTTTCACACTGCTTGGGCCCCAGACTTTGAGAGGTGAAGGTTTCGATTGGACGATGGACTGTTTTGTCCCCCGGGCGTCATCGGCGATGGCAAGGGTTAGGGCGCCAAGTGCTAGCACCAGCTGACGGATGGAGTCATCCTGGTGTACGCCAGTAAGAATCGTGCCCTCGCAGAAATCCATGTAAAAGCTTCCAGAAAGATCTGGGGCCACGTGATATCGAAAGGCATCGAGATACGGTACACTGTGGCCATCAAGCCCCGGGAGCGTTGATGGAGCGAGAGGTAAGAACCTTATCGGTACAGCCTGAGCCGGGAGAGCAGTCTCTGGCTTCGTGACTGATAGGGCCTCTTGAGTCTCATAGCCGTCGCAGACGAAATCTCCTCGGATACATCGAGCACACGCTGGTTTACCCTCATCACACTTGACGCGGCGTGTCTTGCAGGTCAAGCAACCGGTGCGGACTTTAGGCCTGCTGGCTCGGTAAAACCGCTGCTTGGATCGAGCGTTTCGTCTCGGCGCCAGTTGAACAGGGGCAAGCAAGGGCCCAGGTCCATCCGCAGGAACGAGGGGACGAGAATGATTGGTCGCCATGAGGAGGGAGGAGGTACAGCCGTCTCAACGGGTCAATGATTACCTAGCAGGATTCTTATATCGGACATGGTAGAGTCAGCGATTTAGGGCTGAAAACTAACGGAGAGTTCCGGTCAGTTTCTGGACTAGTCATGTGGGGTTGTCGGTTTGTCATCTTTAGAGAAAGATCTTTTGTATCTAGCAAATCATTGATGTAAATTGTTGGCTTCAGCCTTATATCAGTATTAGTAAGGTCAGCTCGTTGCCTAGAACCAAGATGGAATCAAGAAATCTTATAACAGTTTTGGAAGATTCCAAAGACATCTCGCTTGCGGTACCCGAGCTTGGTCTGACAGAGGTACTAGCGTTGCATGAAGGAGCAAGAAACTACAGCTCGTCCTTAGCCAGTAGATAAGCTGTTCTTATCCGGCCAATTACCTGTTCGACCTCGTAAACCCACTTTCAATGCTTCTACGGTTCAGTCATGACAGATACTGATAAATCAGAAATGCATAAGAACCTTCCGTTTCTATTTATTAACATTTAATTAACTCTGTTCCCACTATGTGTTCTTGTCCAAAGCTAGGTGCTAAAAGACTTACTCTTTTTATTTAATATTATATGTAAAGCCGACGCTAAGGCAATGAGTTGAAGTAGCCCTTGCTTCCAAAAGTGTTAACAGGGAGATTCCTTTAGAGATATAAGTCGAGCGAGAATTTATTGCTTGGCGTGAAAAGGACTAGATGTCTAGGGATAAGAACTTCCTCTGGGGGAAAATTACATAAAGACTGGCTTAGTATGAGAAATTTAAAATCCACCACGCTATTACACTAATCTTTATCTTAAATTTTTTAGGTAAGTAATATAATACTTAATCTTAAAGTAAATAAAAAAAAATAGCTTATATGTTAAAGTTTATAACTTTGTATTAAACTTAATTTCTTTTATTTTAAGATTTTATTACTTTTAAATTAAATTTAAAAACTAAATATCTTATTAAGCCTTAAGAGTCTGTAGGTATTTAAATTACTAATAGAAGGTTTTAAGTAATAATAATCTATTAATTAATATTATTACCCCTTTTTATATTATTCTATTAAAAGGTATGTAAAATTTTATATGTAGAAATTACTAATATTTGCTTATTCCTTAAACAAAAGAGCGGCAGCGAACTTCCTATAGTTAGAGGATAAGGGAGCTAGAATATAATAGATAACAAAGAGTAGAGATAAAATGTAGGTTAGAACAAAGAGAAAAGAGTTACGGCTGAAGTAGTAGCACCCTTCTAGAATGTATTAGACCGTGAACAGGCCCGTCTAGCTGCACATAGCTATACTGCCACATATGTATCAAAAAACATACTATACTCTGTTTTAATATTAAAAGAACAAAACCACTATGCTCTTATCTAGCGCAGAGTTCTAAGTAACTAGTAGCTATGATAAATTCTATGAAATTCTTTATTTAAATAACTTCTCTGCAAAAGCTGTCTCCTGTTTCATCTATCTTCAACCACTGCGGCATCTCTACGCCCATTCACCCTCTTTCCTCTCCTATATTTTCCTTTTTTCCTGTCTGTTGAAAGATTTATAAGATATCAACGCAACACCACGTGGTTTCCATCACCATGCCTCCATCTTTTGATCCATATGCTCGTGGACGTCAGTTCCAGCGCTTCCACAAGGACCATGCCGAGCTGCTTTACACGCTCAGAGAAGAGGACTGGTATTGGATTATTCAAATATGCTCACTGAAAGCTACTGACCTTGACGAGGAAAGATACCCGGTTAAGTGGACTAGTTGCAAAAGGTCCATGACTAGTGCGCTGTATCGCTGGCGTATGTTCATGAGAGATAAACATCCTTACAAGGGTACCAGGATTCGCAGACGTCAGAAAAGAAAGACTAAACTGCGTTGGATTGCCGAGAGACATATCAAATCTAATTTTAACTCTGGAGGAAAGGAGACAGATCAGAAGGAAACCACAAAGATGAATCGGAAAGCTGAGGGACACATCAACTACAGATGTAGTTCTGAAGAAGAGGGCATTGACTACGGTGATTCCGAGAGTGAATGATGGAGATTGCCGCCAGAAACTGTCAGCACAATTATGTGACCTTCGAAACTGGCATCTCAGGGTTCAGGTTGTAACAAGGACCATGCCTAAACTTCGAGAGGGGTGTTTCAATATTCTGAGGGTGTTAAGATAGATGGAGAATAGAATATTAGAATTATGTGTTCTTGGCTACGTATCGGATATAGCTATTTTGCGAGACGATATTGATTTCGGGCTAATAATACAAAAGATTGATCCTTCGTATGAAAACTATCTTATTTCAACGGATGTGTGATTCGATGCATCAGTCCCCCATCTTCATTCAAAGCTGCTCAAGTCGGGCACCATGCAGAGCCTCGTACTCAAAGATCAAAGTAACAGATATTAGTACGGTACTTGTTCCCAGAGTGAGTAAGGAAAGATGGCCCGCAAGTCAAAGTCTGTGATTTTCCATTGAGCACACTCCCTTGAACCCTAAGATCCTGTCCACTACCAGATTGAATCTGGAAAGCAAGCGTGTCGCCAAATCTCAGCGTCTGAGGACATCCGAACCGCTGACAAAAGTTCTTCAGCTGCGCGTTGGGGCACTCATCTCCTCCACTCATCCCAGTAGGACTCTTAGAAGAGCCATCAGCTCCTGTGGCAAGTGCCCAAGGACCGCAACCAATACCGGGGATGTTGCCGCCGATGGGAGGGACAATGGTTGAAAAGTAGCCGATTTCGAGGTTGATCTTTGCGGCCTCTGCTGTGGTGGCCGCGAGGGTGAGGATCACAGCGAGACTGGGGAAGTGCATGATCGAGATTCTCTTGAGATGATTAGCTTTCAGTCTTTCCGGTCGAGTAGAATGACAAACAATAGAGTTTTTTGGAGTAATGACTAAAAGTGCTAGGTGAATGAAGCTGGTGTCGGGCGGATGAACGAAGAAAACTAACATCTCATGTGTTCTCAACGGCCTTTTATAGTCGTCTAGACCTCTATAGTGTTTTGCTCTTTTCTTGCTCTCGATTCAGCGGAAGGAATAGACCGAGATGGAGCGGCCGACTTAGCATCATGCCAAGCTTCAAAAATGCATGAATGAGACAGGTCCCCGAGAGTGTAGAGCATGTTGTGTACTCTGCATAAGGTCCACTTTGGAGACGACACAGCCCATTATGGAGAATTACTCAATCGGCTACTACCCTATCTTTGAACTTCTAAATCGCACCTTCAACCAGGCGATGCTGAAGATCCGGTCATGCTGGAGATTGGAAGAGCTCTATGGTGACTGTCCGAGTAGACTGAAGCATTCGGTTGACAGTCGGGATATATATAGAAACTTTTAATAAATGGTAACGCTGTTGAGATAGATATGAGGAGGTAAATTCAATAATATTGACCGGCTGATTCAACTGCATTGTCAGCATTTGGCACGGTTATGTAATGATGCCAAGCCTCGGTTCGGCTCGATGCATCTCAAGAATCCAATAACAAAGCAAAGACTAGAAGAAAAAGAGGGACTCGGAACAATAGTTCACTGCAGCTAGAACTTCAGCCTATAATTTATTATCCGTGTGCCAGGTATTCTAGACCCTTTCTCTCATATCACAACAGGCCCACTTCAAAGCTCTGCCCAACCGCCTCTTCACTAACTCTCCAACAGACCTCTGCTTTTCCGGCATCCTGCGCCCAAGCCGTAACAAGCTCGGGGTCTTTAGTAACTTCACAGTCATTCATAGAAACACCATAAGGTAGATCTGGTGCCAACGCAGTTGTTAAACCAGTTGCTCAACCTCCTTCAGAAGTCTTGGTGAGCTTCTCATTTGCTTCTTCAAGACTCCTTCCCATTACCTCCTGTGTTATATCCATTAACGTTTTGAGTTTTATATGGTTCTACATGCCACTGTCCATATTGCCGGGGTGCACGGCAAAGGATTGAAGCCCCTTTTGGCCACACCGCTTGTTGAGCGCCACAAAGAAGAGGACCTGCGCTCCATTGGATTGAGCATACGCCACCGCAGGGTTGTACTTCTGTGGGTCGATGTTGTTGAAGTGAGGCTCCTGGAAGGTTGGCCCGCAGTACTTGTGTCCAAGGCTCGAAATGTTGACGACTCTTGGGCAAGACGAGGTGAATAATCGTGGCATGAGCATGTTGGTGAGAAGAAAGTGCGAGAGATGATTGATTGCAAATTGACTCTCAAATCCATCCGGCGTGCGTACAAGATCATTCGTGATGACACCAGCGTTGTTGGACAGCGCGTCGATTGTAGTGACGTCTCTGTCGGCAAGGATGGTGTCAGCAGCCTTGCGAACGCTCGCCGTAGATTCGAGGTCTGTTTCAACGAATTTGACACTGACTGAAGCATTGATGTCGTGAATCTTGTCAATGACAGATTGATACTTCGTCTTGGAGCGGCCGAGAAGGATGAGGATACGGGGAGATGCGGTGGCCAGGGCGTAGGCAGTTGCTGAACCTATGTCATGGGGGGGAGGACCAGTAATGTCAACTAGACAGGTAAACGACTAATGCATAGATCATCAAGTCAATCACTGCGAGCACATACACGTCTTGTCTTTAACACGATCTTACAAGGCTGCAGCAACCTCTTACCCAGTCATGGCTCTATTCAAATGGAATGATTATAATAACATTACTCGCAGGTAATATTCTTGAATACTGACTAGCCGTTTGGTTTCTTCTGTTTAGGCATTATCGGTTATTTATACTGATCTTTGAAAAACTTGTGATATTCCTAAGCATTCCGTGCCCGACGATTTCCTATTGTGATCATGAACCAGCGCCCCAACCTAGACTCTGATGCCGTAGGAGCCTGCCCGACTTGGCCGAGTTCTCTATAGTTTCCTATAATGACCAGATCTTAAGCCGAATCCAGACTGTTAAGTCCGTCTAAATCCCCGAAGTTCATTATCCAGAGCTCTTGGATGGTTGGTAATATTCGGAAGTATGTAGTTTCTTTTATTGAGAAATATGATGGTGAACTGGCATCACGCACCCAAGTCGGCGACTTGAGAAGACCTCGGCATCTCGCCACAACTGCATCTATTTGTAATCATCGGCTTACTATAGAAGAAGACTACCAAAGAAACAACTGAGTCGCTTCATATTTAAGACCGCAGAATCCGAGGTTTTAGGTCAGTTAGTATCAGCAACAGCATATTCACTTGAACGTTCGTCATTCAAAATCAAAGCCCAATCTCAAGACACAAACTCCAACCATCTTGCTTATCCTCTGATGGCGAACTCAACACCTATCCCTATTCTTACCATTTCCCTCTCCCGTCATCTTCACGACCGCGACATAAACGAAAGCCTACAGGAACAATGGTCCGAGACCAAAGTCCCCTCTTCGAGAGCATCACGCTTCGCAAACATCGGCTTTGACCTCGACGGCAACGGCGCCAACCTTGATGAACTTAAACTACAACTTAATGAGCGGTCTTGGGGCGGGATTATTGTTGGATGGTGTTCCCGCGGTAACATCGAGTTCACGGAGCTGTTCGAAGCAGTTGTGGCTGTCTCCGTCGACTACATCGTTGAAAGGAAGAAGGGAGATGTTTCGCAAAAGGAACCTAGGCTTATCTTTTGTCGCGGGCCGGATGATTTCGTCAACGCGACGCTGCGTAACTTTCCAAGTGGTGAATGAAAATTGACGGAGTGGTTGTCAACTTTTACAAGAATGTACCTAAATAGAGCGAACAACTAGTGCCTTTCTGATCCATATATGATTATAGATTCTTTGTTCATTTGTTCCCAAAATACTCTTTGACAAAGCTCGGTTCATTCATTATGCCTCAAGAGTTCTAGAAGGCGTTGTCTACTGTCCAAAACGCACGCCAGAAAGCGATTCGCAATCACCCCTGACTACTTCATCCGGCTGGTGAACATGCCGTTGTATCATAATAAAGCAAGAGGTTCGATAGGGCGGAGGACCGATGGTGGGCCCTATAGTTGCAGTGCATGAATACGTTGAGCTTACGCTGGCTATACGCAACAATACGCCATGTTATAGCGAGACTCATTCTATCATTCCAAATCACAGGAATATCTTCTGAGAGACTGATACGACGTTGGTTATGGCTGTCTTCGATCTACATATAAATACTGCGGTTCTCTGGTTGGAATACACTTCATCAATCAACAACCACGTCTTCACAACCACTGCCATCTCTCAATTCACAAAACAACAACAATGAAGAGTCTCACCAATCTGCTCATTGGGCTTTCGGCTTTAGCACCGGCCCTCGCAACGCCCACCGGACTTGCGAAAAACTGTGTCCAGCTCCAGATCCCCGTGACGGCTTCAGCCAACAACACCCGTTACAATTCCGTCAAGGTCGAGAGCAACATCGATCTCGTAGACTATGTCTGGGACACTTCGACCTGGTCGCACGCAAACAGGAGTGCTGAAGTTCTTCCTGTTCATGGGACTTACTCCATCAACGCTCAGCTCTGCATCCCGGGTGCTGGCAAAAAGTCGGACATTTTGCAGATCGCCACACATGGTTTTGGCTTTGACAAGAGGTATGCTTGGTATGGTCAAGGCGAATCGAGTGCTAATGGCTTGATGATAGATACTGGGATCCTGAGCTGAATTCTGAAGAGTATTCCTATGTTGACGCTGCTCTTGCGAAGGGATACTCCATTCTCACTTACGATCGTCTTGGAATCGGCAAATCCACCAAAGCCGACGGATACAACGAAGTCCAGCTTGGATTACAGGTCGCAATCTTGAAAGAACTCACTGTTCTTACTCGAAACGGAAAGCTTTTGGAGTCATCCAAGGTTCTCGGTAAGCGCCCTGAGAAGTCATTTTTCAGTTACAAGCCCAAGAAGGTAGTCCATATTGGACACTCTTTTGGATCCGCCACAACAGGTGGTCTTCTCTCCCTCCACGGCAATCTCAGCGACGGTGCTATCCTGACTGGTTTCCTTCCCAACAACCAAAATGGCAAAGTCGGGGCCAACGCCTTCGGCTTTGAGTTTGCGTGGCAGCACGATCCCAGGCGCTTCGGTGACCGATCTAGTGGATATGTTGTGCAAGCAAGTTTGAGCAATATTCAGCAGATATTCCTCAAGAAGGGATCTTTTGAATTCGAGGCACTTGAATATGCTGAGAAGGAAAAGCAGACTGGTACGGTTGGAGAGTTGTTTTCGCGGGATGCTGCTCTTGGAAAGCCTGCTACTGAGTTCAAGGGTCCATTACAAGTAAGTCACCATTCCTTCTGCGACTGTATCGAGATCCCGGCTAACACGTTGGCCCATTAGTACTTCATCGGCGAGAACGACTACCCTTTCTGCGATGGAGATTGTAACAACACTTATGACATGGAGATACTCAAAGGCCTGAACCCTGCAGCGTCCCATGTCGGCGTACACTTGCAGCCTGGCACGGGTCATGGTCTCACCCTTTCTACTAATGCTACAGCGGGATATGAGGTTATGCTACAGTACTTGAGTTCTCAAGGCCTCTAGGAGGTTTCACGCAAGTCACTCGCAGGGAATGATGAGAAGGCTTTGCTATTCACTTCACCTTGAACTATGGTTTAGTAATGACCCTAGCCCTGCTTGACGTAGTCGACAATGTTGGGTCGAGCCTCGAAAGCAGTTCGGAACTTGACGATGGACTCGGGGAGTGTTTCCTATGTATCTCGTATTAGATTTGCTATCACTCGCTTTGGAGCTATAAAACATACCGGAAGGGTTCTTGTTCGAATGTCGTTATCGAGAGATACATAGACAGCAAAGTCTGCGTAGCTGATAGTGTCTCCAAGTAGATATGGTCCCTCACGCTCAGCGTAGTATTGTCCGAGAAGCTCATAGTATGGAGGGGCGTCCTTCTCCTTATACTCGGGATTGAGGCCCTTGAGGTTGGCCACCCATTGAACCTATTTACTCAGTCAGCTCCATCACCCAAAAGGGAATGGTGAGAGCGTAGACTTACTCTCCAGTCGACATAAATGTCTGATATGAGATCAACCAAGTACTTGTCGTCATTGGTTGTGCCATCATATGCGCCAAGCTCACGCGAGAGATATCGAAGGATGGGGACGTGCTAACCAGCTCAAGTCAGTTTCAGCCATAACAGTCCGATGGATGGCAACTGACCCCAGTGAGGACTTTGCCCTTATACTCTACTGAAGGAAGTTGTCCAGTGCGAGTAAGGCCCTGCTTCTTCAACTTCTCCTTGGTCTCGGGCCAAGTGGCATCTCGGGTGTACAAGCGCTCTTCAAACTTGATACCCGCGTCAATCATAAACAGCCTGACCACGGAAATCAGTAAATACTCGACACATATTCGTGACGACGTAGCGACAGAAGTCATGTCGTTAGCATACTTACTTGACGACTTCACCGCGGCCAAGCTTGCCGATGGCGAGGTAGTGGTAAACAACTGAATCAGAAGCCGACATTGTTAGGGTTGTGCTTCGTACAGTGTTTTGTTTGCAGAGAGAATGTTTCTAGAATGAACTTGCCAATTGAGTATTCTTCAGCTATTATACTGCGGGGTTTTCACTACTCGGGTCGGGTCTAGAGCCCGTCCCCCCGTGCTTTCCTTTCCACCGTCGGTGCCCGTGCCTCACGCACGTGG
>NJCR01000241.1:1647-86621 GCA_002234235.1 Fusarium hostae | reverse complement strand
TGTAGTTGGTAAAAATCTAACAGGTACGAAGTCGCTGAGGCTTATCGCCGAGCAGAGGCTCCTTCAGGGTAGTAGGAATAGTGTGCGTAAAGAGAATTCGCGACGCAGGATACTCCCCGATACCAAGATGGTAGTTAAGAACAGCCTCGACGAATTCGTCACTAGGCTTGTCTTTGTGATGATGAGGAATATGTTCAAACGCCTCATCAGTCGGAACAAAAAGCGTGTAGTTCGCATCAGTGCTATTGAGCAGCTTTCCAAACTTCTCATGCTTCTGAACAAGCTTGAAGAATTTCTTGGTATGGTTGCTCTTGGCGATGAGTTCATAAGTCGTATGATCAGTGAAGTCACCGCCCGTTCGACCAAAGATATCCGCAGACTCGTCGTCGACTACAGCATCAGCGGGCAGGAAAACATCTTCATCCTGGAGTCTGTTGTGAATTGCCGCTGTAAACTCAGTCGAAAGTTGCTCGGTAGCTTCATCGAGAGACTTGCGAAGACGGGTAGGAATATCCTCAAGCGTTTGCTTCAGATCATCCTTCCAGGTATTGAAGGCGTCCAAACCTTCGGGAATGACGAAAGCCGAAGTGGCCGTAGCCAAGGTAAGAGCCAAAAGAGACCTCATAATGAATCAAACGGTCAATGAAACTCAATGGAAGTATGAATGACTCTAGATCAGCCACTCCAACGCCCTTATACAACGATGAAAAACGGTCAATGATGCTCTGACTTTATATCGATCGCACGTCTATGACGGACCAATGTTGGCGTCATCAGGTATTTTACCCCGCATGGGATGTAAGAAAAGATGACGTGAGCTTTCAGGCTAAATATGTCTGGTCCTTTTTGTCACCTTCGACGCTCGGCTTCTTCGGTGTTTCTGGTCTTACGTGAGGCAAGGGTGTTACGAAACGCAAATAATTGGGCTAGTCGTAAATCTAGCGCTTTCATTGGTGAGCTGACGCGTGGAGGATGTCGCCTTTGGGTGGATTGATGATGTGTACGCGTATAACGTCGTAGCGTTCAGCATGTATTACACAAGCACGTTTCATTCGTATACGCGGATACTTCAGCCATCTCAATTACATAACATCGTCGATTGTTGACTGCATTTCGCTCAATATCTAGCTACCAGCGACAGTCTCCTGATCAGCCTTTCCAGCGTCATCAACAGGCGACAAGTTTCCCTTCGCCGGCCCCATCACACAAATACCCTCACGAGAAAATCGACTTCCATGAACAGGACAGTCAAAGCTCTTCTCAGTCGTGTTCCAGCACACAACACCTTTCATGTGAGGGCACAAAGCGCTGTACTGCTTGACGTTACCCTCTTCGTCTTTGTACACCGCGATGGGCTTTGACCCGGCCTGGTACAGGTTAGCTAGTACGTAACGAACGACAAAGGGAAATTACCTTGTTTAAAACTCCGCCCATTCCACGGCCGAGATCTTCAATGTCTGTGATGTCGGATTGTAGGAAGCGCTTGTACTGCGCGTTGATCTGTACGTCGTGTGCGATCATGCTGGGGAGGGATTTTACCATTGAAGCAATGCGCTTGGGGGAGTAGACATCTGCCCATGGGTTTTTGATACCGTCGATTTCATCTGCGATCAATCGCCCAGCCAAAACTCCATGCGTCAAACCATCGCCTGAATCGCCAGTGATGATGTAAATGTGATCGTTGCCCTGGTTCTTACCAATGAACTGCATGAAATCCACAGGTTCAAAGATCTGTCCACTCCAGCGATAATCAACAGACTTAACCTGTAAGAACCTCTCACGCGTCCAGTTCTCAAGTTCATCAAACTCAGTAGTTGTATCTTCCTGCCCAACTTTGTGATCACAGCCTCCAACAACAAGATAATCATGCTCATCATCACAAGCCGTCAGTCGAATATACTTATACTCCTCCGCCTGGTCATACAAAAGACAATCCTCAATAGCGCCCTTGGGTACACGCGCAGCGATACAGTAAGATCGCATAAACTCCATCTGAGCAATGACGCTGAGTTTCTGGAGAGGAACACAGGTTGCTTCAACAGCGTTGCTGCATTTGACGGTATAGCCATCTGATGTTGAGACGTTGACGGATTTGTTGCCGATGCCGAGAATCTCAATGCCTTTTTCTTCAACGGACATGACGCGTGTTTCGTCGAAGCAGCGGAAGTTGGGCTGGGTTTTGAGCCATTTGAGGATGCCGTTGAGATACTTTGTTGGATGGAATGTTGCTTGGTCTTTGACGATGAGACCGCCGCGCTGGTCGATTGCTCCGTCCCAACCACGAACTGTCAGCGATTCCTGTATAGAATTAGTCGCATGTTGATAACGAGGATAGCTGAGAGCCTTACATCGAACCTGGCGTCGATGCCAAACTTTCTCTGCGCTGCCTCTTCCTTACGAAGTTCATTCATCTCATCCTCATGCTCCTTCGCATCCTTGGTAGAATACTGAGAAATTTCATAAGCCGGAAGCTTGCGATACTCGCATTCAATACCAAGGATCTTAGAAATTTCTCCGACGCGATCTCGTCCCCAAGCATGGCTTTCAGCTGCAGCTCTGGCTCCTTCATCACCATGCTTCTTCACAATCTCAGTATACCCATCATCAAGATCGTTGGTCAGATGGCCACTAGTGCGACCTGTCTCTCCAGACAGAACCTGACGAGCCTCGAGAAGAACGACTTCGCGACCGCGAGTGACGAGCTCATAAGCTGTAGAAATACCGCCGATTCCAGCCCCGATGACACAAACGTCGGTTTCAATGTCTTGATTGAGCTTGGAGAAAGCTGGCCGATTGGAGACGGGATCTTGATGCACCCAGACTGAGTCCGTCGCGCCCGAGGTATGAAAGAACTGCTGCGATTTGGAAGACGCCATGGTGGATTGGTATGCTTTGAAGGACAATTGGACTGTGCAGCGACGTGAGATACGAGAGACTCGGAATGATGCTGATGCTAGAGAGAAGAGCATCCTAGGGGATATGAATGAGGAACGAGCTTGTGAAGGGGTTGTACTGAGCTCACGAGGGCTATATCTTGGAGGTGGCAGAAATTGAGGCTGGATGGTGAACCGTACAACAAAAAACAACGGACGAATTAAATAGAGTGAATTGGCAATCGAGATCAATTGAGCTGTATCACTTGCCAGAAATGCATGCCGCTCCAATAATTGTCCGGGCTGGTATTACACTGCATCAGTTTTCACATCACGAAGTCGTCACTATTTCCATTACATTTCCCATGCATGGAATTGAGACACGGACGCAGAGGAAATGGCGGAGCAATTGGTCCTGCTGCGCATCATTGAAAGCGCAATGTCAACAATCTGACGTCGTTGTTCTTGGCTGTCATGTTCACGTCACAATGATGATTGACATTGCGAAGCGGGGAGTTAACCCAACCCCGCGCTAGGTTGCAGTAGATAGAAGAGAAAGAGCGATAATAATCGTCAATTGCAACGAGTTGCTTGCGCGAGATGTTGGTTATACTCATTGTTGTCGCGTCTCGCGATGTGGTGATAGCGTCACAGTGGTACAGGGTAACCAACATCAACTTGACGGTTCAAGTACGCTACACCTTAGGGCATGAGCGTTCGTTCATATGTCATAATTACTGGTTTGACGTAGTATTTAAGCCTTCTTTTCTCCTCCCATATTGTTCTGAACAGTTCCTCCAATGCTTCCCTCGGCAGTGAATTGCTTTCCGATTACGCCTTCTTTGTCAAACGGACCACCAATCTTTTGAGCTGCTCCTCCAATAGCTCCGTTCTCTGCATTTGCGTTTAGGATCGCACCATGTAAACAGACAAGGAAAACTTACCAGTGAATTGTTTGCCGACAGTGCCTTGTTCATCCATGGCTTTGGGCGCGGTACCGGGTAGGCTGGTGGTGGGCTTGTCGGACATGTTGGCGATAAATTGTAATGAGCAAAACGCGATAGAATGGATGAATGCTACGAGTGATAATGGTGTTGAATAATTGCGAGAGAATGAGAGCGACAAGCGTGCACCTACTTTATAGTGGTCACGTCAAGCCATGCCAGATCTATGACGTCATCACAATCCATGATCTCATAAGCGTTGGTCAGATCGACGTTGCAGATCAACCGCGTCAATTACCCGACCATTGGCATTGAGTCGGAAGTTTTTCAAAGTCATGGAGCCATGAGATTGAATTGTTGAACCATCCCCTAAATTCACAGGTCTAGGGTAACTTGCGTCTCGCTCTGGGCGCACGTCTAGATCACGTGTTGGCGGCGAGGTTGAATTAAGGTTGTGGAGCAGAACGCTTGGACTGATCTACGACAAGGATGTAAAGCAGGGGCAAAGATGCTGGTCAGCCGATATCGGATAATTATTAAGCGTCGCCCTCTGTGCGTTATAAATAACCCACACCGAGCTTTTCCTGGTAGAGCGCCTACTGAGGCCCGTGTTACCACTTGAGAACTATCTTGCGGATGGGCGATAAGTCAGACAGTCTTTAATTAATATTTATCATTAAATTAAAAACTCATATTAAACACTACAGTGTAGAGCTTGGAACAAAACTGGAATTCCTTAACAGCCGTACTAAGATGCAGGACATTCCTCTCAATATGTGGCAGCAGTAATGCCCATCTGGACACCTAGTTTTAGTTTCTATAATTTTATTCTACGCCGCAGCTTGTGTGCTGGTGCTGGAAACTTTTTTTAACCTCTTAACCTCATCTACACAACAACCAGTCAAGCAGCAGCAAATGTTCTTGCTTGGGTCCAGAGTTCTAGTTATATGCCAATAATTAGCAATGTCACTCAAACTCTTTTTCGACTCCAGAGAGCGCCGCACCTATCACAGTAAGAGGCCCGAGACAAGCAAGCATCCATAGGCGTGCAAGGCCAATCTTGCAGTATTGGGTTTGAGTAGGGCACAGTGCTGCCTAGCCCCGTCATAATTCCATAAAAACTTGCTGGAACCGGGTCCGTTTGCAATCACTCCAACATTCTCGCAACATTCAGTGTTCATTTTATTTCCACTGCAGGCTATACGACGTAAGATCGCGATGCCGCTCTTACTCGCGCCATACAATGATGCCATGCGTCTGGTAGGTCATACTCCTCTCACGGGGCGTACGAAAACTTGATAGCCTCCAAAACACAGCAAAACTGTTGGCCAATCTTCTGACATCACTTACCTTGCTTTAAGATGAAACGTTGACATATATTTTAGGGCATGGGATTTAACTCCTACACCCAGACCATGTGCATCGACAGCGTCGTTGAAGCTACGGATAAGAACACTATCACGTCGGAGAACCCAGCGCTGAAAACGACATATTCCCTTAACCTCGTCGAACGGGTATCTGATATTGTCGACACGATGGATATTTCACGCGCTGATACCATCAAGACCGGCAGGACGGAAGTCCACGGACATGCTAACACACTTGATCAAGCTAGGATCGACGATGCCGACATCAGCTTCATGATATCAGTACGAGTAACCAAACAAACTGTCAGTCTGAATAGCTTGGTCAGATTCTTCCCAATCGATGGTTTAGAGGTTGGATCGCCCCAATTCAATGAGGCCTTTGGAGATTCCTACATTTCTGGTGTGTATTATTACACGCACGTCGCGTCTCTGCCAGCTGACTGTTGTAGGTTTCATTAGAGGCGGGCTTTTTATTATGATTATCTTATTTCGCTCTTTGAATGCTGAAACCAAGGAGCGCATGATTCAAGCGTGAGAATATATCCCTTCATGATAGATGAAACTAATCTCTATAGTGTCAAAGAGGTTTCAACCTACTCTACGATAGACTTGGACAAGGTTCGCAAAGAACTTGTGGATATATCCGTCATTCAGGGTGTCAGGCTTTCGATCCCTACCATCTGCGCAGGCGGTGGGCATTTCGAAGGCGGAAAGTCAGCTTGTGATATCGCATCCGTCATCGAAGCAGCCAACAAATTCCCTGCTTCAGTTGCGAAGAACCCACACAAAACTTGGTACAAATCAGCATCATACAATTGAACAACAACTAATAGATTGTAGGGTCAAACTTACCAAGTACAAGGCAAATCGCAGCTTCAACGAATGGCTAACAAATCAGACCCTACGGCCGCTTGATTATGACGGTGTTGCGTCATACACTTCCAGGCTCTTTGACAACTACATGCAGTACAAGCATCTGTCCAGGAAGGTTCAGGATATAATTTCTCACCGAGATAAGTATAGTACGCCTTGAACCATCCTCATAAGACACTCCAGTGAACTAACATGTGGCTTCACAGGTCAGGTCGATAAGCCTAGAGCTCTTTCGCTTCAGCTCAATACTCTCCTGGCCGTTCGTAGCGCGCTCGATAACGAAATGAACAAGATAGCTGTAGTGGTAAGTCCAATTTGATGTTGCGTCTGTATCGTCTAATGCTTTACGAACAAGGTGAACACTTTGACACGACACCCGGAGCTTCTGCCTAAGATCGAGTACCTAAACACGAATCCCAAGGACAAACTCGTGCAAGGAATTATCAACGAAGCCCTTTCGGAGTCGTCCCAATCTGTCTCACGGGAAGAGTCTTCGGCACGAGACCATTATTCCCTACCGTATGTTGCCGACTACTCGCCAAGTAAGGCCAGTAGCAGCATGGGGGAGATACATACACCTGAGACTTCCGACCTGGACTCCGCCAGTCTCAGTGGGAGATCCCTTGTGTTTCTAGATAAACTCGAGCCATCCACTGATCTGACAATGCACGTGCTGGTCCCGCCTGAAGTTTGGGCGGACTTGCTACCTGTGAAGAATGATCCTACGACGAGTCTCACCAGCAAGCAAACCAAGACCGTTACAGCATCTAACGGAAAGTATAAAAAGCTCCAGATACTTGCTGCTGTATGTGGGATCCACGACGTGGCAGTAAGGCTCCAGCAATGGGTGAGTCCTGGCCAAACTGGAGATCGGCTGGTCATCCCTGTAAAAGACATCAGTACGCTTGAAGACCACGATTCCCATGGAGGGTTAACACCTAGGATCATGGTCAGCCTCTCGTTCATCTACAAGTATACCGATGGGCCCATGCGCATTTGTTCATTCGACCATGATGAGCAGTCAACTGAAACATTGGAGATCACCCATCAGTCTGAATATCAGAGAGCCAGATTTGTTCACACTTCGCGCCGTGGCTGGTCAATATTGGGTGTCACATATGGCGGCAAGGTCTATAGTTCCACTGAAGATCTTCGACGGTTCGTGGACAATGCCGATTATGTCATCCAAGGTGACTGGCCTTACATCCACTTTGACCACGAAACTATTAAGGATGAGCATTTGGGTAAAGATGACATGAAGGGTGTTGTCTTCTATACATACGCGATATTCTATGGCATTCAGAGCGCTGTTTCCATGGGTACCGCTGGGTGCATGTTGACGGATCAACGACAACTTGCGACCGTCACTGGGGAGACAGTGAAGGGGGCTAAAGATAACTGGTTCGAGAAGGAAAGCAAGGAAGTCAAACCCTACCAGATCATCCTGGGCAAGGGTATTGAGTCACCAGGTGAGTCAGATCGTATTCCCAAGCTTGCACCATCAATAACCTCTCCAGCAGGCTACTTTTGCACCTTCCAGCATGGCACCCTCAAGGTCAGACCCTCTGAGTCACCCTTTCTGCAGTTCGAGAATGGCTTCAAGTTTGTCTTCCGGAACAACGGCAGATTTGAAGTACTTGACGAACATGACGAGGTATTCTGGTCCAGCGAGGAAGCACCTGAGGGTGAGTTCCCTCGGCTTTTGGAGTTCGGCAGAGATGGTAGGTTGTGCCTTTGGAACACCGACGGACAGGTATACTGGTCACCTTTGATGCCGGGGATTCGCTGTGAAAGAACGCTAGTGTTTTCAAGTCAATTCCCGTATTTGGAGATCTGTGACAGCGAACGCAAACAGCTCTGGCGCGCATGCGGCCTACACTTGTTGTAGACTTGGAAGTTTATGACATCCCAGGGTAACATATTATCAAAGAAAGGCAGAAGAAAGAATATCTTGATTTCTTCAAAGAAGGGCAAGCACTTTGCCAGTTCCAGAGTTGCAGTTGTATTGAGAGATATATCCCTAGGCTCTTACCATACATCGTAATGACGAATAGCCAACTAATCACCAAACATATATTCCAAAATGATAGGTCCGTTATGAGAATTACATTTGTACAAGCAAACCATGCTAGTCACAGAATTGCCCGACGTGTTGGCGATTGGTATGGTGCCTGGAGTCTGATTTCTGATGTTCAGTTTCAAGCTGAACATAGTAGATATCTGATTCTCGCCTCGCTCTTTATTGAAAGTATGAATAAGATTCGTGTTTGTCCCTGATGTGCTCCGTTGATACATCATCAACCTATCAGATTGCTCAAGAAAGATCCTACAGAACTCATTGTGGTTAGGGAACTCGTTGAGTTAAGGCGAGTGGCTACATGACCAATGTCTCTGTACGGCCTACCGAAGAACACTCAAGCGATACTCTTCAAGTCCCCATTGGCATATGGATACGCAATTGCAAATAGAGCGGATTAATAGGTAGATAAAGAAGAACTATGATACGTTTGGTGTGTTGCTGTCAGAGTGAAACTACGTAACTATGGAAGCACTTGCAGGCCATATGGTCAAACTTCAGGCAAATAACTCAGGAAATAAGAACAGGGTATCTTCTTCACGATATAAGCTTGTGAACTTACGCAAAGATACAGGGGCTTCGTCGTTAAGTTGACTCGCCACCTGGGTGCATTCATAACTATAATAAAAGCATTCCCTGCCATGCTGTTCCGCTTTTCAATGCTTTGTTCTTGCTGCTCTCTGTCAATTGTTTAGTTAGTGAACAACTTCCATCCGGCTCCTGCCCTCGTTTTGCTTCCCCATCGCGATGCGGATCTCTAGAAATGTTAGCTCTATAATACTGGGCACCGACCGCTTGGGTAAGACTCCGCCGGTCTATGAAGCTTAACTAAATTTAGGCTACGGTGCCAATTCTCAACTGGCGACGACAACAGTATCGAGACATGCCAGCGAAACCGCGAGCTTCACGAACGACGTCGCTGCCGCAGTTGCAACGACTAATTCTGGTCGAAGAGTGAAGAGCGTTCGACCGTAATGTAGTCTGGGACATCCGTCGAGTGCTCTGAGACAGTTCGGCCACTGAGGTTATTGTCAAGACCGGGGAATCAGCCGCATTGGCAGCATTGACGCCGTCAACCTTCGATAGTTGAAGAACTGCAGCCGATGCCACGAGCACCATTGAAGAGGTTACAAGACCTTTCTAGTCAAACCGTTCGGATCTTGCGGGATCGCGGTCTCGAAGACTCTACATACAACGTTTCGGAGGCTCAAAGAGGTTCTTTGGCTCAACTTGCGACCAGCGATCGATGTCATGAAGGGGCAAGTACAAATATGAACCCAACAGTGTACATGCTCGCATGACTCGCTAGCGCCTCATAGGATTATCTCATGTCCTCTCTACTCGAAGTAGTTTTGGTCTCCCAGCGCATGAAAGCCCCTCGGGGTTACGAATACATTTTCGCAGCGTATGTCAGATACGATTAAGCTTAAGATAAAAAAAAGGAGTCACTTCGAGACCAATGCGAACACGTTTGAGCTGAATGCCGATGGTGTATTGTCATACGGAGGACGGAGGTTCTGGCTGACTCGGGCTATCGCCAGCATTCACAAACCTTGCAGTATACTGGCTGTAGTATAAACTCGATTGCCTTGATGATAGCTCAGGGCTATGATACGAAGTTCCATGTTGATACAGTCTCCCTAAGATACGGTAAAGCCGTTTCTGGTCCTGTCAGGACGGACTAAATGCCCTTTGAAGTCAGCGTTCTTCCAGTCCATCTCGGTGAACTCAGGAACCAAGTTTGTGTTGACTTTGTCTTCACACACGCTCTTCCGTTCACAAGGGACTAGTGCTGCACGGCAGAAGTGGCTCTTGACGCCCTGCTCTAGTATTCCTAGTCTACAGTGACAATTCCAACGCAGCTCTTCAGATAATATAGATGGGCTTGTTGACAAAGGCCCTGCTAGTTGCTCTGGACATTGGGCTATGTCGACAGAAGTAGACTACAAACATCCAACTCTTCAGTTTTACTACAAGGATCAACTGTTGCAGTTTGAAACTTAATGCCGCATCTGCTCCCCAGCATGCATCCGCCTCACTCATCCTTGCGGCACCACAGAAGGAAATGGCCCGACTAGTAAAATGGACACTGAGACATTTAGCAGACTGGAGAAGATGTGGCAAGATACCAGTGCAACACTGAATAATAATGCCGTGGTGCAGGCTTTTAAAGCCCTCAGTCGCTATGTCATTCCCGATCAAATCCGGAACATCCGGAAACAACGCCGGCGGTCCGAGATATCCCCTCCGCTTGTGAAACCCCTCTTTACGTCAGATCAGCTTATTTCTACTGGTCAGAAGACGAATTGGACGGCTCCGATCTTGTGTGGCATTGCGGATACGATTTGTGGAGTTTCCCGCAATCACATGCATTAGTTCACTGATCATCTGTTCCTTTACAGAGCCTCAACGTAACCTCAACGGGAACAGTGGAGTTTGCTTGACAGACGATTGAACAGTATTGGCTAAGAGTAAGTTGAATGACTCTCTGTCGCAACGACATCGACGGCTCCCTCTCCTCCTCAAAGGCGCCTCATTCCGTTGAGCCCAAGCCCCAGCAATAAACCCCCAATGCATCATTTCACCCTCCAATCCTCAAACGCGGGGTTTTCCCCAACTTCCCAATTCAATCTCATCGCATCATATTAATCAGGAGACAAAATGTCACAGTAACATGTCATGACACCACTACCCCAAACGCGGGCACGTATCGGAAGCTCGGCCGCTTATTTCCCCGTGGGGTTAAGGGTCTCTCACATGCTTGCGGCTCCGAGAAATATTGGGGTATCCCCGGAGATAGGAATGTCATCGCCCCCTCTCCCCTCCAAAGTGGAGAGATTTTGGGGATTCGGAGGGATATAAGGACTTGCTTGGCGCCAACACTTTCCATCTCGTACTCCATACATTTACCCCGAAAGAACCTCACCAAACCTCTACACTTATCCTTATCTTATCACTTTACTCCACCCGATAGTCACATTCCAGTCATGTCTATTGTACAGCCTATCATCAGAGACCAACTCATCATCCACGATGACGACGACTGGGACTCAGTCTTCCACGTCGAATGGGAACCCGACGCCAACTTCTTCACTGGCTCTGAACTTCGACCTCGAACACCTCTATGCAAAGCGACAGCCGATCATCAAATCACACTAGCGCGCGCCGCAGCTCTCATTATTCGCGCATCTCTCAACAACATCCCTCTGGATATCCCGGACTTCGATCCTTTGAAGCTCACCGGCTTCCGAAAACAATTGTATCAATGGATGCAGTCTTACAAGTCGTCACAGGCGAGTAAGCTTGTGCTGGGCGACGTAACGATGACTGTTACGATTGAGATCTTATCGTCGCTTACGCGAATGGGTGTTGAGGGAGAGATTTTGGCAAAGATTGGACCGAATTTGGGAGCCATTCTGCAAGGGACCATTGATCCGATGCCACTATTGCTGGAAGGCGATAGGTTCAATCGGATGCAAGACGGCATGGAGTTGATGCAGAAGATGAGAGCGCATCTCAGACAATATCTCTCAGCTTATGCGACCAAGAAGCCAGTTCTGAACGTCCTTGAAGTCGGCGCCAGTACGAGCAACAACACGCAGACAATATTCGATGCGCTTCGGGAACAGAAGAATGTTGCTTACACTCTCACCGACTCGTCGCTGTCAGTGTTGGAGCAGACTAAGTCTTCGATCACGCGAGACTTCCTGAAGCTCAAGAGCCTTGACATCAACCGCGATCCTATTGAACAAGGCTTCAGTCCCAATACCTACGATGTGATACTATTCAACAACATCCTTCATACCGCAAACTCTCTTTCTGAAACACTGGCCAACTTGCGCAAACTCCTCGTCTCCGGGGGCGTCCTCGCTGTGGTCGGACTGTCGGACATATCACCCGCGTACAGCCTCATCTTTGGGATGAATGAGAATGTATGGTCAGGTATGTGTTTTACTACTCATATTCACCATTTTAAATCCCTGACAAGTGCTTTAGATGAACGTTATGAACAATTGCCATACCCGTCGAACGACGAATGGACCAAACTACTACAGGGTAACCAGTTCAGCGGCATTGAACCAGCAACAAAGACATTCGACTACATCGGCCAATCTTGCTACTGTATCATCTCAACAGCAGTTGCATCAACTCAGCGCCTCATGGTCAACATCTTGCCAGGCTCTCAGGGCGAACTATTCAGTTTTGCGGATCAATTGGCTTCTGCACTGGCAGAGAATGGTACAGCGTCTACCATCACTCCAACACGTCTGGAGGATATCTCGTCGCGATTCGTTTACGTCGTTCTCGATGATGGATCCAGTTCTTTGAGCGAATATGAGAGTCTGTTTGAAGCGAATAACATTCTTTGGATCAATATGGAGGCTGGGCTTCCGACGCAACGTGATATGAACATTGTCAGTCGTTTCGCTCGTGGTGAGCGGAACGACAACGAAAGTCTCAAGCTCGTGACTCTCGACATTAAACAGGACTGTCCGGATTACGCAGATATTATCAAAGTTGTTATGCGGATTATCCAGGTATCGTTCCAGGAGGATCGTGGTTCGAGGACGGAGTTTGAGTACGAGTATCGGAATGGTAGGGTTCTGGTGCCACGTGTTAAGGGATCTGGGGTGACGCAGAAAGTTGCTTGATGAGAGTGGCCAGGCAGAGAGATAGTATTTGAAAAATGTGCAGTTGGTTTTGTCTCTGGCGGTTCTGTATTGGGAGTACGCGTTCGGTCGTTCATTGGAGTTTGTACTGGTCTTTGCTCGGGAACACTCGCAGGAAGTGTTCTGTCCTTCGCTCAATTGGGTACCATAGCGTTCTTTTGTCTTCAAATTGGCTTCTTACTTCGTATATACAGTATATCTGATCCTTCTTGATGCAGCCTCACCCTGAGTTCGACGTAGCGGCAGCACGGGGTAGAGCGCACGATGGGCGTCAGTTCTTAGTTCGATTCAATTCCAAACAAGACTATCTGTAGCATGCGAGTATGTTTCAATATTGGCCACTTTCAACTCAAACGGCTCATACTGTTCACCCATTCTGAGCCAAGACGCTGCCACGTAGAAACGCACAGACCTATGATACATGCAGTGCCAGTGCCACGAAGCAACGTGTGCCAGAGCTTTCCACCATTGCCTGGAGCATTTGTTCCCTTCGTGTCAGACCAACATTCACAATGCCTGCCCACCTCTTATCATAATCCTCCAGCACTTCCCCTCCGTCACAACAACTTCATCCCTTCACAGCTCTCTTCCCCTTCCGAATTATCATCACCAACGAACCCTTCAACATTGATCTCAAGACATACGCGCTATGTCAACAGTCTCAACAGGAGCAACTCCCAACTTGACCAACCCGAACCTCCAACCCTGATCTGTCGCATCACAGTCTTCGGCTCCGACATTTACGCATCTCATCCATCATCTCAAACACGGCAAACACCTGAGCCGATCTCGCAAGATGTCTTCTGACTCAGCCCCTCATGGAATGTCCGACATGGATGTCTATCTCGCTGACAGAGACGGATCCACGGTTGTCAGCGACTGGGCCCTCACACCGAATCAATGGGCCAAGATCCGCCGTAAGTGTTCATACACTCGGACGAAATGGTATTTTCCCATGCTGCAGAACCTCGGCCCTATCCCCAAATCCTTAGACAAACCTCTCGGCAGACCCATCGCGGATCTCTCTCTCTTTGAAAAGCTCCCCCCCGAGATTACAAACAAAATCTTTCGTCTTCTCGATGTTAAGTCCTTCCGCAGATTCCGAATCGTCAACGCAAAGGCACACCGTATCACAGAAACGCTTCTAGACTGCAAGGAAGTTATGCTCCATGGTAGCACCGCTGTGATCAACCTTATCCGCACCGGGTTGAGTGCCCATGTTACCATCGGGGATATCCATAAGGCGCTCACGTCTCCCGAGTGTGAACTTTGTGATGACTTCGGATCATTACTTTTTCTTCCTACATGCACTCGCGTCTGTCACAAGTGCCTGCAAACATCGCCCCGTATGGCGGTCATTGGGACTGAGGAGCTCCTCACCTACAGTCCCAAGTATCAGTTTTACGGAAAGCGGGAGAATCGGAAACACATGGTTAACTTTCTCGACCAATCCAACCTGCGCTCTCTCAAAGTCCGAAAATGGTCAAAGCCTGGTAAAATGTGCGCAAATGTCCGAGGCGTTTTGGTAGACGACATCCTGGCCTCAGACATAGGTAAAGGAATGTCAGATGCAACCCAAAATTTCTTTCGTGAAGAGTGGCTTCACTACCGTGCCGCAGCTTCCATTCGCTTTCCTTACTTCAACACCTCCACGGGCGAAAAAGAAGAAGGACGGAGTTGCAAAGGCTGCCACGAAGCCTTCGAACGGAGACTGATTCGAGCAGGCGGTCCCCTTGGTGATGGAAGAATCAATCCGGATGCAGAGGACCGTGACCGATGCTACACAGTCAAAGACTTCGAGAAGCACTTCGAGACTTGTGCGCATGCACAGCGAATCTGGAAAAACCGCGTACCACCTGGCCGAGAGTCCTTGTTTGCTGCGAATGGGGGTATGTATTGGGGTTTGAGCGAACGAGCAAACTATTGCCAGCGATATGTAGACATGATGCCGGTTTGGAACGACGAGCACTTTTAGGTATTGGTCGGCGTTGTTGTCCAAATCGCATTCTACATCATTGTTTTGACCTGCTATGCAAACATCCGTAGTCAAGAGGCTAGTCTTGGTGGAGTTTGACTCGAGAGATGGTGATACTTGGAAGAAGGAGATTTGACAGGGTTTTGTTGAGTTTAGGCTTGATACTTTGTGATCATGGTTGAGATTAGATGCTATCTTGATGGATAGGAGACTGAGCTACGAGGGAAGGATAGCAAGACTGATAGGGTCGGCAGATAGGAACATGGTAGAGTCATGTCAAGTCCCTTAATCAATCCTAAACTGGTCAAAAGTCCCGCGCCCGCGAAGACAGTGAAAAAGAGTTAGACGGTTGGACTTGCAGTTCTAGGCCATAGACCGATGCGATCATACTCAGGAGCAAGTCTGGGACATAGTAGCTGGGCGGAGACAAGACCTGGTCCTACCTAATCAAGTTACAGACTCTGGTACCGAAGGACATGTGTCTTGTGAAAAGCTAGTTAGGCTTAAGCTCAGTGTCTCAACGTCGTCATATGTGAATGGCTACGAGTAATACAGACTTCATCTTTAACCTTATCATTGGTCCTATCACAGATGGAGTAGTATCACATTCATAAAGTATAATGCAATTTAATGAAGTTTACCTTGCGATGCATATAATACAAAATTTACTCAACTCACACTGGTAAAACAGTGTACCTCTTATCGTGCTCCATGTCTAGGGCCAAAGTTTTCTTTTCTTACTTTACCTAAGACCTGTGAATCACAGAACCAAGACTTTAAGATTGCAATAATGATAGTATATAAAGGAAGTCTTCACACCTTTCTTGATTCTTCTCCCCATTCACTTCCATCTCTCACCTCATCAACAAAATGGCTTTCATCATCACCTCAAACACTGACCCCGTGTCAGGTCCCTCCAGCATCACACGAACCGAGAGCAAGAATATGAGCCCACTCCTTCGTACTTGCTTCTACAAAAGAAGTAAATACTACTTTCCCACGCTCGATCCCAAAGTCCACGAATTCTCCCAATGCTTCGGAACTCCAACCTCAGACCTCGGTGTTCTAGTCTGCCTACCTCAGGATATACTCGAAGGTATTGTCTTGCACCTAGACATCGACTCGTTTCGCCGCTTCCGACAAGTCAGTCGTCGTGCGCGCTGCTTAGCGACTGATCTCCTCATCTACCAGCGCGTTCTGCACTCCGCACCCGACGCGCTCAATGCTTTGAGACGAATAGGTCTTAGCTGTTATGACACATATCCAGATGTTTATAACGCACTTGTAACGTCGAAATGCGCGTTCTGCGGTTTGTTCGGCGATTTCTTGTTCCTTCCGACGGCTAAGCGGTGCTGCTTCGAGTGTCTTCGCATATCACCAGAAACAGCTGTCGTTAACGAAGCACGCATCAGCAAGAGGGACGAGTGGAAACATTTATACAACGACCACGCTGAGGACCTCGCGGAAGCCTTTAAGACAACGGATGTATGTTCTTTCAAGACGCATAACTGGGATGATGTTCAGAAAATGTCAAAGACTCGTGGCGTTCTAGCAAAGGATTTACTAGCGGCATACATCAAAGTCGACAAAACCCTGGAAACCTCTGGTCAAGCCCTTTTAAACCCTGGATGGCTTCACTACCGCCTTGCAGCAAGTATCATCTTCCCAAGCCTCAATCCCTGCACAGGAAGACTTGAGACGGGAGTAAGTTGTAGAGGCTGCCACATAGGCTTCGTGCAGCAAATCCCTCCTTTGTCTTTTCCGCCAATGAGAGGAGTTATGCTTAACGTATGGTTTCGAATTCGCGATCGGTCATATTCTGAAAACGATGCTGCTTTGCATTTTTCGGAATGTTTGGAATCGCAGAGACTTTGGCGGGGTAGTGACTTTGGTAGAAGAGAGGTTTTGGGTTGTGGTTTTGTCCAGGAAGGAGGGTTTTATTATGTTAAGGGCAATACTCGTCGACGGGAGCGGGAGAACTGAGCTGATTCGAGTTGAGTAGCGTTAGGAATTCAAGAATGGGCGATATGTTTGCTAAACGGCCGGGTTGTCCTTATCTTAAGCAGGCAGGTAAATGACCATCAGTCAATTTAAAGATCTTTGCACACCCTGTTAATACCTGCAAGATATACCTATGCATTATCCCTTCCAAGCTCTGCCAAACTGTTCAACTGCAAAAGATAGCAATCCATTCGAGGTCAGCACAGCCTCATTACGTAGCTTCGCAAATGGAGCATTTCGGTTTCGCTTAAATCCTGGGACTGATGCACTAGTCTTAATCCGTCAACTCATTCGAGATAATCCAGCCGCGCGGATATCGGAGTCTCCTATTGGTGCAGTATCTGGGTTAATTTCAGATCTTAGGGCTGAGCACGATGCCGTTATAACCGATGACGAAGTGGCATTTAAGCCGTGTTTACTAGGTATTTAAGATCTTACGGTCGCTCAATTGTTAATCGTATTCAATTTCTCTCATCTCACTCTCGCCTCATTCGTCAATATCTCAATCGTCACACTTGATAACTTCATCATGTCTTCGAGCAAAGAAGCAGAGCATCTCGCCAACTCCTCTCAACCATCAGATCCCTCACCAGCCTACCAAGCCGAAGCAGGCCCTTCACCTCAAAACGAACCATCATCCGATAAGATCCCCACGGCGGAAAACCCCTTTAATTTCCCCTCCTCATCTCCTCTCCCAAGCTACTCCGAGGCCTCATCAGCCCAAGAACCCCCCATCGCAATCCCCCAAGAAAACCCTTCCCAAACATCTCCCTTCATAAAAGCTTATGCGCCCGCTCTTCTCGGCCATGGCATCACAACAGAAGCATGGGGTTCGTTCCTCGATACCATTTCAGCGTTCATGACAGCCAAGGTTGGAGAGCGCGCTATTAATCACGCTGGAGATGTTGCAAAGAGCGTTGGCCAACAGCCTGTTAATTACGTCAAGAATGTTCAGAACCATGCTAAAAGCGTTGGTAAGAACATCGCCGCCAACACCAAACGCGGAAACATTCTTGGTGCAGCGGTTGGTGTTGTCGGAGGCGCTATATCAATTCCTCTAGGCGCTGTTTTCGGTGCTGTAGGAACAGTCGTTAGTCTTCCGGGACGAACTATCGCAGCAGCTACGCGAAAGCCGAAAACACCTGCTGAACGCGCGGTCGCGTATGTCGTTGTCGCAAATCACGATTGGTTGAACAAGCGAGGCCTGCACGCGAGTTTGGTCAATACAGAACAACTCTCAGAGGTCGTCGGTGTTTCTGTAAAGGCGTTGTTGGAAGCTTCAGCGGAGGGTGACAAGAGCGCTGGACCGCTGGGACCTTTGAGTGCGCTGAGTGATCATATTGCTCATCTTGAGATTAATGGGCCTGGGGTTGTTGATATTGGGGCTGAGACTTGGTGGCTGGTGTTGGTGAGGGTTGAAGCAACTGCATAGCGATTTCTACATGATGTTCAAAGTGAATAAAGTACGTACTTTGAAGGGTTTGCACTTTTTATAGACATAATTTACAATCTTTTGTGTAATCGTGATGTTTCATCGTGAAATGCCGCTTTAGTCAATAACGTTGAGTCACGATTTATCTACCCCGCATACGTGCAATTATCAGTACACCTCGTGCACCACCAATACACGTCAGCCGATTTCGCTCACAAGACTCGTATCTCACCCAGCCAACTAAACACGCGACTACCTTTGTAGCCCATATAACCACTGTCATTACAAACTTTTACTCCTCCGCTACAGAAATCCCCATCAGATTTAGCGTCATCTCACCGCCATGGCTCCAAGCCCCCAGGCCATCTCGGGCTACCTATCCAGCCTCTTCAGCCTCGCCGGCAAAGTCGCCGTTGTGACCGGAGGTTCATCAGGCATAGGTCGCGAAATGGCAATTGCTCTTGGTCGCGCAGGCTGTCGGATCGTCCTCGTCGCGCGCCGCCCAAAGCCACTCCAAGATACCATCGACCACCTCGCAGATCTTCACGTCACAGCTGAAGCAATCGTCGCTGATCTCTCAGACCAAGCTTCTGTTCGCGATGCCATTCATGCTATTAAAACAAATGCTGGAACACCGGATATCCTCGTCAATGCGGCTGGGGTTAATTATAGACCTCACATGAATGACCTCTCGCAAGGAGCGTGGGATGAGACTATTGCTGTGAATCTCACCGCTCCATTCACACTCGGTCAAGCATTTGGACCGAAGATGGCGGAGAACGGTTGGGGAAGAATCATCAACATCATCAGCCAACAAGCATTCCGAGCTTACGGCAACAGTGGTGCATATGGAGCTTCTAAAGCAGGTCTTTTGGGTTTGACACGGTCGCAAGCGGAAGCATGGTCAAAACATGGTGTTTTGTGTAACGCCGTTGCGCCGGGTGTCGTTGATACGCCGTTGACACGTCCTACGTTTAATGATCCGGGCAAAGTTGAAGCTCATGCTGCTAGGACCATGATTGGAAGGAATGGATTGCCGAAGGACTTTGCGGGTGTTGCGGTTTGGTTGGCGAGTGATGCTAGTGCTGCTGTGACGGGGCAGACGATATTTGTGGATGGAGGGTATTCGTCTACATGAGCATTGACTCGTGAATTTGTTGGGGGTATGATACCACAGTTAAGGACTGGTCGGGGAAGGTTACAAAGATTGCGACAGATAGACGGAGGATAGAGCCTTTCACTACATACTATACTCAACCCACATACACATCCTCCTGCCAAGTTACGCCTCACCCACCAACGCATGCCTATGCCCTCTAATTTGCCTCTTATGCAAAGCTCTAATCGTAACCGCAATCCCAATCAATCCCACCGCCATCCCAACCATAGTAGGATATCCCCTCGGATAAACCGGCGCCTCAACCTGCTGCCATATAATCAACGGCAACCACGCCTGAAACACATACGCCATCTGATTCATCGCCCCCGTGACCAAAGCTCGTTCTTCATTATCATCACTACAAATCTCATGCGCCCACGCAAACGTCAATCCACTTATCCCGCCCCCAAAACCACAGAGCATAAAACACACCCACGTAAACGGCGTAGGAACTTTCCAGACTGTTAACCCAACATAGGCTATTATTTTGACTAACCCGGAGAATACAATGGCAGGCCACCGGGCGCCGCGGAAGAGACTATCTGATGTCCAGGCGTAGATGAGTGTTGTAATCACACTGATTACTTCGACGATGGTGGGGTAGAGATTGACGTCGCGGATGGAGTAGCCTTCTGATTTGAGCCATAGGGGGAAAGCGGGCTGGGAGTTTCCGCCGTTGCCGTTGTTGAAGAGAATGTAGAGAAGGACGAGAGTGTAGATGTGCCAGCTGGTGAAGATCTTCTTGAACTTAGCTTTCGTGTACGGTGATCTTTGTGCTCGGCCCTCAAGTTCCATGCGTTTCTTTGCAAGGGCGATGTCCTCTGGTGTGAAGTACCAAGCCCTCGTGATCTCAGGTAGATCTGGTAGGAAGAAGAAGCCTGCTATGGCGATGGGAAGAGAGACGACTGTGTTGGTGATGAATAACCACTGCCATCCGTGATAGCCATGTACGCCATCGAGGTTATGCGAGCCAGCCATGAGATAGCCTGAGACCATTGAACCGACGTTGCCCATGGCGTGGAAGAGACATGAGCGTTTTGCAAGTTCGTCTTTGCGATACCATGATCCAATGATGTATTGCATTCCGGGGTAGAAAGTACTCTCTGCGAGACCGATGAAGAATCGAAGGACGTAAAGTTGAGTGGCGTTTGTGCATTTTGTGAGGAGGATTGTTAGTACGGACCAGGTTACTTCGCAGGCGGGAATCCAGATGCTCGGTCGAATGCGAGTCAACAGCATGTTACTGACCAGTTAGTATGTCATGAATCAGTGAGATTAGGGACAGCCTACCTTGGGATTTCGCCGATGACATATCCAACGGTCCAGCACGTCTGCATGTAGTTCAGCTCATTGCCGAACAGATTCATGTCCTCTTTCATCCCAGATACGAAGGCATTGTTAATGTTGACCTATACTGTCAGTCTCAATTCATACCCACCGTCAGCACTGACTTACCTGATCCAAGTACTTGATAAAGTACCCCAACGACGCCAACGTTATAAGAGCAGCATCAAGCTTAAACAGAAACTTGCGCTCCTCAGGCGACTTATCGAAGGTATCCCATATGTACGACTTCCAGCTCCTCTTGGGTGTCTCTTGAAGGACAGCAACAACGGGCGCGTCTGAGTCCGAGCCGGGGGTAAGCTCTTGTGCGCCTTGGACCTTTTCAATCGAGACCTCTTTGCTCTTGTCTGCCATTGTGATTGCGTAGTCGAGAATGGGGTGGGGTTTGAAGATTGTGGCTGATCGGGGAGAAAACTTTCTTTTTAAGCTTATTTTCATAGATAGAGATACGGCTTTAATCACCGGTCGCTATATCCCTTCGACACTATCAATCTTTACTTATTCAAGTAATATTTTCGCTCAGAAACCGATGCGCGTGGCAAGCGAACAAGTGATGCATGAACAGCAACCTGTAGCCCATCCAATGAAAGAGTGAACAATGCACTGCTCATTCTGCACATCAATTGCGTCAGCCTGTGTTTCATGAGAATATTTCCGAAATTACTCAGATCAGCGCTGATAAGTCCCAGAGCAGGAGTCATGTATCCGCGATTGTAACGTCGGGGTAGGTTGGTGATTCGCTAGTTGCGCTGACGTGACGGAGACCTGGTATGTGGTGATCATGCACACCGAAATCTCAATTGCGGGGGACAGAACAAGATCCGAGATAAAGAGACAAGCTATTCATTACATACACTACTCATAAAACTGTTCATGCTCTCATTGGGATCTGATTATACTAATCTATATCGTGCGATGGGTAGATTTGCCAGGAGCCTAACTCCGAGGTTCTAGCTCAGTCAGTCCAGCCATCAATTGACCACTGGCGTGTCCTGGAATATAACTACTCAGAGTAATATAATATAAGTAAACTGCTAAGAAAGATTGAACTTTTGGTAACATGGATCATTGACGGTGGCAGAAATGGTCTAGGTTAGGCAGCTCTGTCTATCGTTTCAGTACCAGATTGCCTTTATCAACGGTATCAGAGCATTTTAAGTGCAACAGACGTTTATAGTCAGGCAAACTAATGGCTAAAGTTGAGTAGAGTGACTATATATAATGAAACGGACATGCTGATGAAACACGCCTTCATCTAATGCTTCATGCGCTCACCGCGACCCTTTAGAACCTCAACCAAAGCAATCCCATCCCTCGTAGCCTCATCCAAGTCCTCTTCTGGCAAACCAAGTAACTCGTTCTGCGCCTTAGTAGACAGATTACTCGGATCCTCCGGGAAGAAAGCCCTAGCATAGAGCAACTTGCTAAACCCAGACATGTCTCCCCGCTTAACCTGCGCCATACCCTCCTCATACCTCTTCTTGGTAGACTCATGGGTAACAGTCCAGTCTGAGCCAGAAGTCCCAGTAACACGCTTAACGCTCTCAAACAAGTCCCGTTGACTAACGACGAAGCTGTTCAAGTAAACCGCCTTGTTCAAAAAGCTCGAAACCGTAAGGCTCTCGTCATACTCATCCTCAGGGAGTTCCTCCAAGCTCAAAACCTTCGCAACAGCCCTCCCAACCTGCGCAAGCGTAGACGTAGAGTTCTTAACATTGCCATCGTCATACAATGTCAGAGACTTGTTATCAAAGTCAAACCCAAAGCGGTTCTCACCACCTGCAAGACTATAATCGAACCAAAATCCGCAGCAAACAGTGATCCACTTCATACCAAGTCTCTCGATCTCATCTCTGTTTGCTTTTGCGATCGGTCCAAGCAGGGTGTCCTCGCCGAGTTTGACCTGCTCTATATCGCCGGCGTAACCATTCGGCATGATGTAGGGCACGCCGGCTTTGACGGATGCTTGAACGAGTTTGCTATGCGTATCTTTGGGAGCGTTTGGGGCCATGGTTATGACGAGGAATTGATGGTTGTGCAGGGCAGCGATAAGAGTTGATTCGTCGTTGTAATCGATTGGGGCGACGAGAATGCCATCAGGGAGGTTATTGGTGCTTCCTTTGCGAGTCAAGGCAGTGACGGTGTGTTTGCCGGATTGGAGAAGGGCGTTGGCGATATGAAAGCCGATTGTACCGCCGGCCTGGGTCACTTGTTAATAGGGTTTGGTGGGAAGGAGCCTGGGAGTACTTACGCCGACGATTGCAACTCTCTCAACGGTGTTGGTGAAGCCTGCAGGCTGGTCCTTAGCGTATCTGGCCATTTTGACCCTTGCTGAATCCGAGTTGATGATAGGAGTGAAGAGTTGTTGTAAATGTAGCTGTAAGAGATGATCGTTGTGCTTGATGGTGTTTCAGTGTTGAAGGGACTCTGACTGACCTTTATAAATTTTGACCTCATCTGTTCGGTGTGGTTCTTCTGCTCCATCATCTTCCCTCTCGGTATTTTCGTATTATCATGGCTAAGAAACCCAATCTCACTGTCCGTCGCATTCTCGGGATATTTCTGCGGCTGTATCCACATTTGCCCCGTGTAACGGTTGTAGCGCGGGAATAATGCTGCTTATTCATGACTTCGAATAAACCGAGACGAAATCACCGAGAAGGATCAGGTAGCCGCACTGCACAGCCCTACGCATAATCACAAGCCAGATACAGACCGGCCATTTCCTGTCTCTGACTAATTTGCCATCGGTGGCAGGATGACTTGATTTCATGAAGAAACGTGGAGCGAAAACTCAAGATTGGATGACTTCAGTCTTTTGAGTCCCTGTCACTGTTCTATTACTCACTCCTATTGCTCCTTTCACTAATTACATCGGCATTAGCAGTTTATGCTTCTTCAGAATAACGTATTCCGTTTAATTCCATGTTCAGAGTTACGCAATTTTGCACTTCATGGAACTCCGCTGATGGCAAGTCGGAGTATAGATAGGTTAGTCAAGTTTTACACCACTCGAGTTGGAATGATCTGACATAAGCGTCCTGGACGCGTCGAAACTCAAAGCAAAGCTCAGAGGGCTCTTGAATGATCGGTACAATTCACTCCGGAGCTTTTGTAATGAATAAATGCTTTATGATAAAAGGTACCAATACTGATCTGCTTGACTGTTTGATCTCATGGACGGTAATACCTGATATAAATGACTTTGCATTACACAGAGCATAGCTCAACGTTCCTGGACACAGTGATACTCGTAGGACAAAGTGAAGGACAATCACTTCGTCGCTCGTCGAGCAGCAATCTCATAAAACAGACTGCCATCATAAATGCCTCTGATGTCCTCTTTCATCATACGCCCATCCTTCGGCCAAAGCAATATGTAAGTCGCCAACCCTATAGCACAAGTAAGTTAGTCCATAGCAATAAAACAATGCGAATAGTTATCTCTTACACTCGAAGAAGGCACCTCCCCATCCGACCGGATCAGCGATCAACCTCTGCCCCTTCATCAACCTACTCACGTCCCATATCGTCAAGTAGTCCCGCCCACCCGCATACTTAGAGAACATATCCTCAAACTTCTGAGGGATGAAGCGTCCTTCTGTGTCATAGATTCCAGTATCGCTACCGTGCTTATCCTTGTGGATATTGTCGATGTAAATCCGGAAAAAAGGGTCAGGGAGCAGCGAGGACTGCGTCGGATATGAGAAGTTCCCGTGGATGACCAAGACCGAAATGAGAGATAGGATGATTCCGTAGCCGAGTCGGTAGAAGCCTTTGAACGTGTCGATTGGCCATATTACGCCATCGTGATCCTTTACATCGTTAGTCACGCATCAAAAGACTCAAGGAAGAGGGCAAGTACCTTGTCAAAGAAATCGCAATGCTGTTGCAGAACCTGAAAGACATTAGCACCTTGTTCTGTAGAGTATCTATAATGCTTACCGTTTGATGGCGATGTCGATGAGCCCAGTCATCATCAGTCGTGCCTTCAGGACGTTCGTGGGTAGCAGCAAGATTGGCTCTCGCAACTCCTAGATAACGTGAGTAAATGAAGATATTTAATTACAGCCTGGGGATGCTTACCTGCATGGGCCAGTCTGGGCTTGTCAATCCCCGGCTGATATGGCTTTCGTTCAACAGTCACGGGAACTGTACCAATTGAACTTGTAATAATAGAATTAGGATCGACTTTGACAGCATCAGAGTAAGACTTTGTGTTTTTGGGACCATTGAAGTCCATTTTGGCGAGTTAGAAACAGCAATATGTCGTTAAGAGTCGTTGGATAGACTGTAAACGAAGGGATATGGGGTTGGTTTATATTCTATGCCGCTATTGGGATGAAAGTTTGTGCCTCAGCCTTCATTGGGCTTGTGAGGATAAGCATGTGAAGATGTGACGTCATCGTTCCGAGCCAAGTCATAGCAATCGCACAAGTTCTCGTTACAAGCGTTGTTGATACCAAATGTGCAAACAAAAGCGTCATAGAATCGTAAGCAGAGCCGCTCATATCATCTTATTAATAATTGCCGCGTCCTCATTTATCATTCCATGTTTCAGTTTCATTGCTACGGTATGACTATGATGAGAAGTCATCGCAGACTTGGAATAGCGTCATCATGACTCTAATAGATCCCTGTTAGTGCGTAAACATCTCGACATAGCTTTACAGAGCATTGTTGGTTTCATCATAGAATCATCAATGAAAACAAAGCAGGTATAATACTCTATAATAGCAGGAATGGTAAAAAAGTAGCCTGATCTCTGTCTTGGTATTTTTCGCCAAGTTTCTTCACACTTATTCTCCACGTACGCCAAGTATTCTCGAACTCTTTCAATATGGATAAAGCACTACAAACCGGCCTTTCAGCAGGCATGTCCGCTGTTTCTGGCTTTCATTCCAAAAAGCCGAACTGGGCAGACCCAGAAACAGCTGGCGCCAACGTCCTTCCTACATCATACTGTCCCGAACCTAGTTCTCGGGTCGAGTTTCCAAGCCCTCAAAAACCCGTGAGGGCTTCGCATATCGCCGTTGGTGCTTGGTCGTGGGGCGACAAGCCGACATGGCAATGGGACGAGAAGCAACTTCCTGATGTCATCTTGGCTTGGAAGACGCTTTACGAGGCTGGTATCAACTTTATTGACACTGCTGAGGCATACGGCAATGGAGAGAGTGAGAGGATAATCGGAGAACTGGTTAAGAATATTCCTCGCGAGAGCATCGTTATCCAGACGAAATACTTCAGCACTCCGCTCAAGGCCGCCAACTTCATTCATCCTGTCGATGCGCCCGTCAAAAGTCTCAAGGCGAGTCTTCAGCGCATGAACCTTGAATACGTGGATATTTACCTCGTTCATGGCCCGATCCATCCGCAGAGCATCGCCAAAATTGCTGAGGGTATGGCCCAATGCGTCGAGCTAGGCCTTGCCCATTCAATCGGCGTAGCCAACTATGATGTCGAAGACGTCCAGAAGATCAATGACGAGCTCGCAAAGTTCAACATCCCTCTTGCTACGAACCAATGCGAGTACAACATCCTTAGACGGTACCCCGAACTGACCGGCAACATCGAGAAGTGCAAAGCCAGCGGCATGATCTTCCAATCATACTCATCTCTTGGGCAAGGAAGGTTGACTGGCAAGTACACCAAGGACAATCCACCACCCAAATCACACCGTTTCAGCAGCTACAAGATGGAAGATCTGGAACCTGTATTTGAGACTCTACAGAGAGTTGCTGAGAGACGGCGCAAGAGTATTGCCGCTGTTGCGTTGAATTATAATATTAGCAAGGGAGTCCTACCTGTTGTTGGAATCAGGAACGTTGCGCAGGCGAAGTGTGCTATTGAGGCGCTTGGATGGAGACTTACGGATAGTGAGATGGTTGAGATTGACAAGGTTAGCATTGTTGGAGACAAGACTGTGCTTTGGCAGCAGGGTTAGAGGCGTTTGTCTAAAGCTATATGGTAATGTGGTTAATGAGATTTAGAGGATCAAGGGTAAAGCCTTCATTTCACATAAAATATCTATTTATGTTAGTCTCATCTTGGAGTCTAGTGGTGACAGATATGGAGATACCTCCTGGCTATGAAGTTCACCTTAGGCAGCTAAGACAGGTAGAGTGACTACAGAAGACTTTAGTCAGCTGGAATGCGACGCGACTCTCCCTTAGTGCTTGGCCTCGAAGGTCTCATTTGGCAAGAAGTGATACTGGCTGATACTCCGATTCTGGAAATAACTACTCTTTATATTCTTAGAGTGAAACATGATATAAAGCCTTTAATATAAGGATAAACGCGGCCGCTCTACTATAAGACTCAACTTGTTATTGAGTGAATGTCGGATAAACCATACGTAAAAAGGAACTCTTTTTGGAAATTCCAATCTGCCTTGTCAGACACAGCCACGTTCCTTTATGTTAAATTCCCCTCATTTCTCTAACCTCTAATCGTCACAACCCTGCCAAAGCAACACCACTCGTCCTGAGATCATCCCAATGGATTGGAAAGAACATAATTGTCAAAAACATGACTTCTTTATGCAATCGACGCGCGACGCGTTCCTGAGGACATGTCCGTCCCGCGGATTTGTCGAAGAGGTTCAACTTTCGCAACCAAAGCAAAAAGTCCCTCAGTGGCAAGGCTGGCTCTCAGCTGAAATTCAGCCACTGTCATGGCCCCCTTCCGTTAAATACTCTGGCACTCTCCAGGCAACCTCTCTGCAGAAAACGATAGACGAGTACCTTTCAAGGGATGTCTATAGCTACCGCCCAAACATGCAGACCTCCCTTCAGAGTCAACCTCAAATGGACGTAAGACTATATTTGGCCTCGTATCTAAACAGCATGCCAAGCAGTATGGACAGAGAAACCCTTACGTCTACTGTGATCTACCGGAAACCTCCCATATTCGACTACTGGAGCTATCACGGGGCAACAGATACGAGACACTTAGCGGGAGTCTTTTTGAGGTTAGCTGGGAGCAGGAGGGGTGCCCTTCGTACTCTGCACTGTCCTATACTTGGGCAGATGACAAGGGCGATACCTCATCTTCAAATCTCATATTCCTTGACGAAGAAAAAAAAGTCCTCCGTATAACACGTAACTGCGATCGAGCCTTGCGAAGTTTGCGCCAGAAGAATAAGTCAATTTTGCTATGGGTCGATTCCATCTGCATCAACCAGACATCTCCTTCAGAGAGGTCTCACCAGGTTGGATTGATGAAAACCATATACTCTAAAGCAACTACCGTTCACGCCTACGTGGGAGAAAAAGAGTGTGGAGAAGACCATACAGGAACCGAAGCCATTACTCTATTACAAGACCTCCAAGGCAATGGCATCTCTGACATGCTATCCTCTAGCGATACCAGCAATATAGACATTCTCAACAAATTCTTCTCAAGGTCCTACTTTGCTCGATTATGGATTGTCCAAGAGCTTCCTCTCGCTCAATCCATCAAGATTCACTGTGGCGAGGTCTCCCTCACAATTGCCAACGGGTTGATCTCAGCTGTACGAGCAAGGTGTCAAGGTTCCCTCATGGGTTCGATTTGCTGGAATGGTAAAACCGAACAGAGAGCGAGCCCCTATGAACTTAAGAGACCTCCTTGTTGCAATCAGTGTCTGCCGTGTGACAGATCTACGCGATAAAGTATTTGGGCTACTAGGGCTTGTCAGCGATGTACAAGCTTCGGATTTGAGTCCCGATTATAATCTGATGGTCCGCGAGGTTTACGTCGGCGTCGCTGCATACCTGATGGAGTATTATCAATGCTGCGATCTCTTTCAGCATATAAACCCCTACTGGTACTGGGTGGGAAGCTCCCCGAAGCGGGGAAATGTTTATGGCATCCCGTCTTGGGTCCCTATGTGGGATACAGACATGCCGCTGCAAGGTTATCTGGATATCTTGAGACACATCCAACAGATTGAGCTGGATTGCAAACGACTTCCTACAAACGCATCGCGAGTCAATTGTTTCACGATACGTACGATTGATGGCTGGTCCCATGATATGAACTCAGAGTGCAACAAAAGCAGAGGAAAACGCTGTAAAATGGTGCACTCTGGATCAGGTTTCCTTGCAACAAGCATCGAGACAGTGTTTCAATTCAAGGCGTCTTCCTCCATCACGATCCAATCAGAAACAGCCAGTAGATTTAACGGAGTAGTGACCAGGACCGAGTACGTCACAAGTTTCTGGGATCTGCAAGACGATCTTAAACTTGCAGTTCGGAGTTTCTCATGGGCATTTGGCTTTTTGCATCCCTGGTCTGATATTCATCTAATCAGAGTCGAGGGGTGCGCTACTTTATTTTTGGCATACCAGACCTCTGACAGCCTGCAATACCGCCTGATGAGTGCATGTGTTGCAGCTATCGTTTGTCAAACCAGGGAGCCTAGCCCTGTTGAGGTCCTCAAGTTCAATGACCTGCAACGCTTCTCACAGTTCACGCCCCTTACACTGGAAATGATTCAATTCATAGCAAAGTGGAGAATTACAGTACTCAAGATGGCAAGAGCAGATCCGTCAGACAGGGAGCATGCTTCATCGATCGAAGACGAAAGCTACCATTATTCCATCGAAGAAGAATCCGGGATATCCAACCAAGATTGGAGGAGCTGGGGACCATTTTTAGCCTTGGAACCTGGACAGATGTATGGAAATGATGCAGAGCCGCAGAGACAACTTCCAGGCCTGGCCGAGTTCTGGGACAAAGCCCATGACCTGCATACTTGCGTTCGGGATTGGACGATGAGAGCCTCGGAATTACGAACATACCGTTCCGTTGTCCTGTTGCACGACAATATTTTCCCCTTGAAATTCGCTCTGAGGAGCTGTCTTGAAATGTCGAAGAAACTGGCAGAAACCTCCGAAATGCTTATTGGGAGCAGCTTTATCCTTCCAAGCGTTAGCCTGCTGGCACGATTAGTTGATGCCCTAAGTGACATTTGGGTTAAATGGAGAGACACTAAGATTTTGGGCTACCAAGGAACGTTAGAGGGTCTCACCAAGGACATAGGTACTCTCATTGAATCCCTGTACGAAGATCAGCTATTCTTAGATAAGGCTTTCCCACTGGAGTTAAAAGGTATAAACCCTGAGTACAATAGTATAAAGCAAACTATGGAATGGAAAAAGGTACTTGAAGGGCTAGTAAGGACAAATACAGAGGCAAAATATGTAAGTTTTATATAGGTACTTGATATAAAAACTTGTATTATATTTTAATACAAGACTTATTTACCTATCTCATACTAAAGAGCTTATCCATAGCATATCACTAGACAGAACTAATAGCTAGCTATGTACAATAGAAAGAAAAAGGAAATCAGTAGTAAAGAACACTGCTGTGTACTATAACTTCGCCTAAGAATTGATTTTGGAAAATAGATAGACGGTTTAGTTCACTTAAAATTCCGCTTTAGCTCACTGGTCTAATGTACCTACTTCAGTGAAAGCTTACAGGAAGCCTACCGGAATCATTCTCATAAGCTAACGATCAGATCGCAGGGACCATTCCAGTGACCTTCCAGCACTAGCATTTACTAGGAAAACAACTATTCTGTCATCTTACTACAAGTCATTCCGTATATGCCATTTGCTATGTTAATTACCAGCTGTTTCACGAAACAACCAACAGTTCGCAGAGGTATAAACGGATCTTCTTTATAGGCAGCTCTCAATGGCAGATTACGAAACTAGATCTTAGTAAGCACCAGTGATCCGGAAGCCAGTGCTTAGATGAGATTAACATATGACATATGGAAATCAAGTTATCCCTTGTCTGACTGTTTGGTAGCTCGATAGTAAGACGCCATCGACAGTTTGATCTATTTCTGGTTCTGCATTTTGCTGACACATTCTCGGCCCACCGGCTCAACGTTATCATATGAGGTTCAAGACCATTGTACTGTGTTTCATTTTCGAAAGAAAGAATGGCTGCCTTATGTATGAAATATTTTATGGCGAGAGTAACTACCAATGAGTGAAGAAAGGGAGCACAGCAGTTAGCTTTCCGCGTTCCGGGTATCGGGTGTAGACCCCATTCAGCCTTACCCGCCGGATCTCAGCAGCCCTGTATGTAAGATCAGCACTAGCTCCTCCAGGCGGGGAGTATTTCTCGCAACTTCGGATAACTTCTGTCCCTGAGTTACGTATATAATTTGCCAACCCCTGCAACGACATACTGTCAAACTGATGACTATTCAAGAGAAGCGATGGCAATTCATTTATACAAACTCATTTGGGCAATGGAGATGAGATCATAACTAGGCAGGCTATGATTCTGGCTCTGAAAGGGCATGATGGTTCTCAGGGCTTGTGAGCACTAGTTCTTAGCGCCTTCACCGATATCTGGTAGCCATCGAACGGTCTTACCTGGGTCCACTTCACGATGCTGACCGTCATCCAAAAGGCTTAAAAGTCTGAAGAGCGGTGACTTGAGCGGCATCTCGGCACGGGCCAACATAATTGGAAATGGCAAGGCAGCTAGATGCGAGCTTGTCCACCATAAATCCTTGCGGCCCCCAATAGTAAGACATCGCCAACCTCCCACGGTTGCCCAGCACTCGTAAATGGCAGGATATATCCTTGTATGATATTAGCCGTCGAGCAACGAACCCTTTACAACTTTACAACAGGTCTTATCTGGAGAAAACCCACGCCGGAGGCATTTCAAGGCCAGTGCGGCAACCATTGAGGCCCTCACTAATCACAATTGGCCAGGCCATAGCCTGCCTTCAGCATTTGGGGGCTGTTTTCCCACTACGCTTCTCAAACGACGTCATAAACTGGCTAATTCCTGCTCCGCAGCCCTAAAGTAGTTCTCGACAGCGCTGCAACGGCCCTTCCTTGTACATTAGCTTGACATCAATACCATCCCATGTGACGAAGCTTACGACGATCCCTTCCCTTTTGAGTCGTGATTCGGGCTGTCGGTTGATGATTGTCAGCGAGTTCCGGTGTAAATGCAGTTCTTTGGTGAGAGTTTAGTTCCGAGATCCGGGGAACAGGGTTGAAGATCCTTTGGTCTTACTTGCATAAGCTGAGGATACGAGAACTTGGAATGGGTTGAGGTGATGGATATAAATGAGGTTGGGTCCGCCATGTGAAAGAGGGACCCTTTGATGTTTGCTGACACAGGATCGTTTTTTGTACTACTATAGTCACCAATATGGCTGCAACAAACGGAACCAATGGCAATATGCCGCAAAAGACTCGTGAGGAGAGTAATCATCACATGGAGTCGTCTATCTGGAATGAAGTCAAGTTCAGACCTGATGATATCATCATCACAACCTACGCCAAGTCCGGCACGACTGTGAGTTACTCACTCTCCCCACGACACATTAGCTAACTAGAGGCTTAGTGGGTTCAACAAATTGTTTCCCAACTCATCCACCAAGGCGATCCTACGATCCCAGCAGGATCTCTCTCGCCATGGGTCGACTTGCGCATCGTCCCCAAGAACATCATGCTCGAACTCATCGAGTCTCAAACTCATCGTCGTTTCCTCAAGACACATTTACCTCTTGACGCTCTTGTCTGGAACCCTCAAGTCAAGTATATCTTCATCGCACGCGACGGTCGTGATATGGTATGGAGTATGCATCACCATATGTATCACGCGACACCAACCTTCTACAGCTTTTTCGAGAACACGGGTTATGAAGGCCAGCCTCCTCAACGACCTAGTGAGAATCCAAAGGATATTCTTGATCAACTCGTAAAGGACGAAATGCCAAGTTCGCTTTGCTGGCCTTTCTGGAGTCATATTCGTGGATGGTGGGAGCATCGGGATCAGCCTAATCTTCTTCTTGTCCACTTCAATGATCTGAAAGCTGATCTTGAAGGAGGAATCAAGAGGATTGCGAAGTTCCTTGAGACTCCTGATATGCCGGAAGATAAGTTCAAAGATGTTGTTGAGCATTGTACGTTTGATTGGATGAAGGAACATGCGCATTTGGCGGCGCCGCCTCAGGCTGAGGTCGCTTGGGCGAATGGTGCCAAGGATTTCGTGTACAAGGGAACGAACTCGCGATGGAAGGATGTACTTTCTGAGGAGGACTCTAAGGCGTATGAAGATAGGGCAAGGAAGGAACTTGGTGAGGAGTGTGCGAATTGGCTGCAGCACGGAGGCTGGTTGAAGTGATTCATTATTGCAAAGGGTAATGGCATAAGGATGTTCGAGATTCGACATATGTTACTTGTTATTTATTGAGGCTGCGTCTCGAGAGTGTAATACGCAAGCTTATATCTATTAATCTTTCCTATTCCGTTGATCATAACATAGCACCCTTCATCATCCGCTGTTCAACTTGCGAGATTGGTTGAATCCCTTAAGTAAGCATCCTGTCGTGCACAAATTCAACAAAAACCTTCAAACTTGGTCATTTCTTATCCTCCGGGGCTTTAGTCCTATTTCATTACCAGTTCGGTTAGGCGAGCTTTCTCCTGTTTGAAGCAACACGGCGCCGAAGTCGGCTGACTCACCGGGACAATCCGAAATTTACCTCGACTTTCTAGACAGTAAAGGACTCAGAACTCGGTGGCCAATCTCAACTTATTCCCCACTACTCTCAATAGTCTTGCTCGTCGGAACTTGCAGGCTTGACGAGATTTGCTGTACAGACACTGGCGGCGAGGTGAAGGTTCCCTTGTACTCGGACTTCAGCTTCAGAGGCGAAGGATTGACAGGTGAGAATCGGAATATCTCATTTGCTTTAGGGACACGAGATGACCAAGGGAAGGGCCTTGTCCGCACAATCCAAGAGCACCTGCTGGCCTCGCCCAGGAAGAGAGAGTTCTCACTAGTGTGGCCATGTGGCTTGTGATAGAAAAAGCTCTCGATGAGCTTAGTAATCTGCGCTTTCTCATCCCCATGGCTGTGTTGGTAGTTAGATTCTGTCTCCAACATGTAAATTCGTGCTTCGATCCATTCTCGATCCATATGGGCAAGAGATGCCTCGTCAGATGTGCCATCAACAAGTCCCATGTCCCAGTCACATATGGTCTTATGGATGGCTTGGAGTCTACCGAGCTTGTCTTCGGACTCGCAACAAGAACAGGGAATCCTGTCATCGACTCTTGTTTGGTACTCTATAATATCTTTGCTCTGCTGTTGACAGATCAGGAGGGCGGTGCGGAGAGCACAGCGGCATGGGGCACAGTAGATCCAGACCCGCGATGAAGGGTATAAGCTCTTTATAACACCAGCTATTATGTCGGAAAGAGAATCCTGTAGATCAGGGCTTGTCATTGCGAGAGTGTCAAGCACAGTGCTGTTGAGCTTTGGGTTTACGATCTCGGTGATTCGGTTGCCCAGTCCCCATTTTCGATCCTCGTCATTCATGAAAACAAATCTAGGTGCGTTAGGGTCTAATTCAGACCTTTCAAGGGCGCAGTTGAGTGGCGTTGATGATAGGCAATCCCGAGTAAATATAAATATTGGGGAGCCGTAATACAGCCGGCCTTGGTTGAATGGAAGTGCCCCATGGTCTGGATGGAATTATAAGTTCGGAAGTGTATAGGAAGTTCATGGAAGGAAATACCTTTGTCGTTCTTTCCTTTCGCAGCATCGTCCATCGTCGTTTGATCAGAATTTCCCTGGGGTTCGGCGTCGTCTCCGACTCGGGAAACCCATTGACTTATCGTTGACCCTGCCTCGCGCATAACACTTGCTGCGGATGACCATTCAGGGTATCTTTTTTGGCTTGCTATCTCAAAGTCCGCCAGCATTTCAAGATCACCCGCAATGGCTTCAATGTCTTCGACTGCGACAGCATATCGCTCTTCCGGGGGGACTGGTAGAACGTTATACAGGCTCTCAACAAGCTCACGAAGCTCAATAATGAGTTCCTTGAATTTGGCTTTATCATTGATAGCCCAAACTGTCTTCTGAACCAAGCCATGGCTCTGCGGATCTTGTGCTCTTTTGTGCCATTTCAGCCGCTTGAGTCCCCAGTTGCTGGGGTACAGCACCTGCGACAACGCTTGTTCGCCGGTCGCGGTCGAGACAGTAACACCATATTTCTCTCGCAGTTCTTTTGCGTCGCTCAACAGCTCTTGAATCAGCTTTAGGGCTTCTTCAATCTTAGGCACCTTGTCTGATAGGCCTAGTGCTGTATTGCACTCATCGGCGGGATGTTCTTCGAAGGCTCCATGTTTCTCTCCCCAGATAAGGAACCTCTCGTGTTCGCAGTCAAGCTTGTACAAGAGAATCCGAGTATCTCTTTCAGAGGCTTGTGCGGTTTTGTAAAGCTGAAAGTAATCAAGGCAAGTCTTGAAGAGCGGCAGAATGCCTGCTGCTAGCCCAAACACTTCCATGGCCGTTTGAACGTGCTAAAATAAGAGGAAGTGGCGCCTGAAGATGGGTTGAATTAGCGAAGACGTCGTGAACATTAGCCCCTCAAGTATGGCATATTCTCGAGGCAGATTCTGCCTTGGTGGCAGCCCTGACTTGAGGCGCTTTGGCGGTGGCGATGCTGTTTGTGGTTCTCACCAATTAGATCAAAGATATCACGAAAACAGCTACAGTAGCCCTATCAGAGACGCGTAACTTGCGCCACCTCCATTTGTGAAAGCTTGCATTGTGTTACACCGCGCTTGAGCGAATCACGTCTGCTCTTTCAAGCCCTTTTTCTTACATCACAAGGGACTTGAGTGCTGTTGGCGTGTTGCTGATCAACTATCATAGATGGATTCATATTTTGCCTAGATCCATTCTGCCGTGATATTGATAGGGTCTATACAAACTTAAATGACTCTTTTTGGAATATATATCATTATCCTCCTACCAGCGCTGATTGGCTGACTAGCAACTCACCTAACATTACGGCAATGGTCATGGCTCCACTAGCGGACATTTCTAAGTCCGCTGCGCCCTCTGATAACTTTGCTGACATAAAACAACTCCGTGAGCCTCATTCTTGCCAGTAGTTCCTCAGACTTCTTTGCCCAAGCACCAGAAACTTTACACTATATGTGCAATTCTGTCTAACCTTCTAAAATGGCTATTCCTCAACGTCGAACCCCTCCGATCGAAGAGTTGCGCGAATTCTATGTCGGCAAAAGCATCCACGTTGTTCCCAGGCCGGCTGTCATACTAGACAGAGCTAGGGTAACTCGCCATTGCCAGTCCATGCTCAAGGCTGTTGATACTCTTGGTCTTGGATTTCGAGCGCATGTCAAAACTCATAAGGTCAGTTACATCATGTTCATATGAACGGTTGCGCTAACAAGGTTCAGACGATAGAGGCAACACGTCTTCAAATCGGTCAGGGAAACGGTGATGTCAAGCTAATTGTGTCAACTCTGGCTGAGATAGAGCATCTTCTACCTCTTCTCAAAGAGTACAGAGATGTCGGCCGTCGTCTTGATATTCTCTACGGCCTTCCTCTACCCCGCTCGCAAATTTCAAGGTTGGCAGCGCTTGGCGCAGAGTTGGGGCAAGGAAGTATCTCTGTTCTCATCGATCACCCCTCGCAACTTGAGTCAGTCAAAGCGTTCTCGCATCATGCCAACTTCCCCGCCAGAGTGTTCCTGAAGGTTGATACTGGATATCATCGTGCAGGACTACCGCCATCTGCGATGAACAAGAACGGTCTGATCGAGGCTCTTGCAGAGCTTGAAACGAACGGGGAAGCTGAGCTGCTCGGATTATACTCCCATAGTAGCCTGAGCTACAAGGACAGTACGGCTGAACAGGCTATGGCGAATCTTGAAGGAGAGATCCAAGGATGTCTTGATGCAGTCAATGCGCACACTCATCTGTTCGCCAAGGATAAGGAGCTAGTCATCAGTGTTGGAGCCTCGCCCCAGGTTACAGCCATTGAGAATCTGGTAACATCGCATAGGGACTTGTCACCAGCAGCTGAGTCTTTACGCAAGACCATCCACGTTGTCACCACGGGCAAACCTAGTGGACTTCAGACCAAGCTTGAGCTTCACGCTGGTGTATACTCAATTCTCGACATGCAACAAGTCTCAACTAACTCGAGGAGAGAATTGGGATCCTTTGAGGACGAAATTGCTATCTCAATCATCGCCGAAGTATGCAGTGTCTATAATGACAAAGAGAGATCGCAACCAGAGGCTCTCGTCGCGGTTGGATGTCTCGGTCTCGGTCGTGAACCATGCGCTGCGTACCCAGGTTGGGGTGTTATTAGTCAATCTTCTTATACCTCAGCGTCCGACAAAGGAAGGCGATTGATCATTGACAGAATCAGCCAGGAACATTCGATCGCGGCTTGGGAGCATGGTGGGAATGAGGATACTTCTGCCTTACCACCTGTTCCTTTGGAGGTTGGACAGGATGTCCTCATCTTTCCAAACCATGCTTGCGTTGCGGGAGCATTGTATGGTTGGTATCTTGTCGTTGACTCTTCGGGAAGAGATGCAACGAAGATTGTTGATGTTTGGGTTAGAGCTAGCGGCTGGTAGAGGCAAATAGATATCAATACCATCTAACTGCGTGAACTCCAAGTCTATTGCTAAGGTCCATGGAAGCTTCTCATCCTGTAATTTATCGAGCAGTCTCTTACTCCTTCAGGCTATCTTCAAAGAACTTCTGCAACCTCGCGCCTTCACTATCAGCGATCTGCCCATGTGTTCTGACACTTTCATATGGGTGGTAAGGATATGGACTAAACATGTCAGGAACGCGCAAGCCCGATGTCGTGACACGGAAGGTAACACTTACCCATATTCAGGTACAAAGGTGACAAGATCACTATCCTGGCTTCGAGCCTTGACAATACGTAGCCAAAGCCTCTCAAAGAACTCTCGCTCCTCCTTGAACACAGGATCTTCAGGCTCGGGGCACTGGGAGGACTGAGTAGTTCCAATGCGAGTATGAATATGGGTGACCTAGATTGAGAGTGAGTCATTGCACAGGTGAATTGAGATTGGAGGTCTCACTCTGGGGATAAGCAGATCTAGTATCTCCCTGTCCTCTTCTCCAAGGTCTAGGAGTCTCTCGCAGACAACTACCCAGTGAGATATATCTGCCGTCACTCGAAGCCTTGTTCGGTCAGCGTGCCTTCGAAGCTTAAGATAGGATTAACTTACTCTGGAACCTTTGGTAGAATGTACTTGGCAGCATACGGTGTGAATAAGGACCTATTACGATGCGTTTCGTGGCTGACAAGGCCTGTTAGACCCAGCTCCTTGTCGATGCCAAGGGTCTTCTGATAGAAATAGACTGATTCGTGAAGACTCCAGTAGTCGCTATTCCTGTTAGCTTCTAAAGAAACGTCAAGGGCGGTGAGACTCACCCTCCAGATTGAGCGTTGATCCGAACTGGCTTCAAGGTCTTTGCGCGCTCGAGGTTCTGGCGATAGATATCGAGGTGTACATCTGGCGTCAGATCTCTGGGTCGACCGCCAACGTAACCCGCCCATGCTGTATGTATTCTTGTGAAGTTAGGCATTTATGTTCAGCCTTTGGGTGCGTCACTTACAGCACAGTGGCTTCCAGGCCGACATCATCCAAGATCTTTCGCAGTTGCTGAAGGTTGTCGAAATCACAATCTGTGATATCAACTTCAACACCAGCTGTACCACGTTAGTCTCGGTATTCACCAACCTCTATGAGTGAAGCTTACCGTAACCTTGCTTCTTAAGATCAGGAAACCATGGGATCCAGTTCTCGAAATCTTTCCCAGACTCGACGCCCCAGACTGTTCGGAAGCGCTTGATGACAACCATATTAGCCAATTTCACCAGCAGGAACTCAAGACGATCGCAAATGAGAAGGAAACCAAGAGATGAACTTGCGACAATTAATGCGGTCAGAGTATAACTTTATATCGGTCATCTGTCCGCCAAGTGGCAGTCTCCCAGAAGAGTATATTCTCCCCGGCGGAGAAAATTGCCCGAACTGGAGGTCGATATCACTGAGAGGCTAGAGAGCTCCACCACCGGTAATCCATTGTTGCCGAATCGGAAAAAAGAAGGAAATGATGCAATGAGCCATAGTGTTAACATATTTCGTCATTACCTCACTTTTAGTAGAGAATTTCAGGATGTAACTATACCTACTACGCCTGATTCCTTACTTAGGAAGCATGTAAATAGTAGGCTCGTAACATCTGCATTGCAAGAACTTTGCAAATTTGATTTCTTGATTACTTACAATGGCTAAGGACCCTGACTTATGAAAGGGTATTCAATCATCAATTGGAGATACCTCCACCGTTCAGTTCGTGATCCAAACCCGCCTTCCTCATCGCTCCTTTCAGCCGCGAGATCTCATCCCTCAGCTCTTCATTGTCACTACGGCACTTCTCCAACTTAACATTCAACTCTTCCGTCTGTTCCTGAGCACCAACACCAAGTTCCTCGATAATCTTGACGACTCGCCAAAGCCGCATGACGACAATCAGAGAGGCGACCTCCTCGATGATACCACGGAGTGCGACATCGGTTATGAAGCCTGCGATGACGATGAAGGCATCGAAGCAATGGAACCAAGAGTTAAAGTATCTGTAGATGTTAGTCTATACGGTATGAATGAGAGGGGAATTGGACTGACTTCCAGCCGAATGCCCAAACAGAGGCAATGAGTTCAACAACGAATAGGCACGAGAATACCAGACTAACAGAGCCAAGGATCTCCAACGCCAAGTCCCAGTCTGAGCCCTTCCTGCCTTGCTCACACTTGAACAGATTGAGAATGAAGTCTGCCGCTATCAGGTTATTGCTCAATCAACATACCTGATCTACTCACCAGCAATCATGCTAAGAACATCAAGCGACACCAGTGTCAAAACAAAGTAATGCCCAGCCTTCGACGAAAGAAACTGCGCAGTCTTCTGTTTCGTGCTACTCACGCTCCATGGATCACCTTTGAAAGGATGAGAATGCCAATGCTGGATGTTCAAAGACGGAAGTCTTCTCTTGCCCCGTCGCAGAAGTGGCTGCTCTTCCAGCGAGCTGCCTGCATGTGCGATACTTGTTGACGACATCTCGCTACTCCTTTCATTCGTGTTTTCGGGTATGGAAATGGAGGGACGCGTCGTCCTGATCAAGTTGGGAATCTTGAGTTCACAATATGCCGCGTTATCCGTATGACGACGTCATTGGTCTTATCTTATCTTATCTTAATACCCCATACCCTGTAGATGTCGCGATATACCATTCAATCAGCAATGAGATAGTTATAAATTCTATACCATGAAGAGCTCCTGAGCTTCGTAGAGCATATAAATAAATTTATGTCTCTCTATTTTCGTTACATTTTACATTCTTCCAGAGCCGCTATTGTCTACAATGTTGCTATCATGATCAACCCACTACAACTTTGGCGAAAAATACTCCACCCAGTTCAACTTGGGCAATGGAGAACATCATTTTACCAAACCCCGTTTCTAAACGGTGATGTTTGTTCTCGACGACCAACAAGACTTCACGCGAACAGTCATACGAGTCTTAAGCTCAGGTATTATAGAAAGCTAATTGATAGATGCATTTATGGCACTACGGAACGTGTTGAGCTTGCCGTAGTCATGATGCTTCAATAATCAGCACTGAGGGCGATATAACTCCTCTATGTCTGTGCTCGGGAGGAGTTATAGTGTCAACTCCGTTTCTTTAGCAAGCTGGCGTTGTCAGTCAAGTCCATCGTCTATTCGACCATATCTATCCTCAGGCATTAATCTATCAGCAACACGATTCCGTGGAAAGCACGACACTAAGAACTTTATCCATTGAATATCGCAATAGACCGCCTTTCTGGCACAAAGTGGAGTTTGACACTCGCTAATCTAAGCACTCACATATGAAACACGTTATACCTATACTACGGCATTTATATCCCCCTACCAACTTAACCGGCCATTAGCCTAAACAGCCAAACACCAAGATGAAGAACCTTAATAGGGAATAAATTCCTCAGGGAATAAGCTTGACGTCGATATTTTACCAGGCATGCAGACGACCCGAGGTTGAAAAGAAATCTCGTGCATCGTGGACTTTAGCCAAAATGCGGCATACATGGATCGTGCATATGATCCTGAGAGCCATCTTACATCGGGTCAAGTATGCCGAGCCGGATTGACCCGACGGGATGAAGCGTTATGACTTTAAAAATTAACCTTAGTTGACGTTCCTCTACGCCGTGTTTCATTATCTAATACTACTTCGATCTGAAGATCGACTTGATTAGCGAGCTATAACTCAAGGACAATATCAGAGTATTGCTCAAGAGAAACACTAGAGAATAAGTGAGTGCTCCAACGTAGTGACATTCTAAGTTCAATTGACATAATGTCGAGTATTGTAAAGGACCTCAAAGCCTCTTTTACCCGTCGAGCTGGAAGCAGACCATGCCAAGCATAATCACTCCATTAGAACCATGTTCTGGGCGGCCCCGGCAATAGATTCGGCTCTCACTACTGATATCCTGGATACACATCAATAAAAGCATGCTGCTAGAAGTGGCCCCATTGTAACACCGAGTCATCCTGCTTTTCTTACTCGCTCTTAGAAGGAAGCTTGGCACGCATGTTTATCCTTCGGCATAGCAGCCTAATATGAGATGTCTGCCACGTGCACTCCCTCTTCCCCATCATGCACTTCATCCCCGCAATAAGCCGCTGGCATCCCGAGTCACGATCGCAAGCCCCGGACAAGAGGAATTGGGGTATATTACTTTAGCCGGAATCTGAAAGATGGATGCCACCGATCGAAGTTTGCGGAGGAGACATCACGTTAGGAATTTCATGCCAATCGCATCACAGAGTGACTCTTGGGCATAAGGGGTTGTTTATGTGTCATTGGCCAGGAGATTTCTCACCGTCTTGGCTCCAGTGTTTACCGTCTTGGCCTTTATGCGAGTGGGGAAGAAGAGGCTGAGATTTCCAAGATGAATGCAAAAGTTGCTTTTGCCAGTGACGGAGAGTCAGGTTCCGAGGTAGGGCACCAAGCTAGAGAGTCTGAAGAGCCTGATGATATTGCCATTAAGCACTAAGATGCTTGGTGGTCGACTGGTCAGTAGACGAAATGGAGCCATCGATAACTATATATAAAGGATATCTAGCTCGCCAGTATATCTGGTTCTCCAGCTCATTAAGGTTCTTCAATCTACACTCCAACTGCCAGCATATTCAAAACGTTTATCATGGTCTCCTTCAAGTCTCTTCTCCTCGCCGCCTCGGCACTCACCGGAGCTCTCGCTCGTCCCTTTGACTTCCTCGATGAGCAAGACGACGGCAACTCCACCTCCGTCCTCGAGGCCCGTCAAATCACCGGTAACTCTGAGGGTTACCATAACGGATACTTCTACTCTTGGTGGTCTGATGGCGGTGGTTATGCTAACTACCGCATGGGTGAGGGTAGTCACTACCAGGTTGATTGGCGCAACACTGGTAATTTTGTTGGTGGAAAAGGTTGGAACCCTGGTACTGGACGGTAGGTTGAAGATGCATCTCATGTGAGAAGACGGCTTTGCTGATAGTGGACCAGAACCATCAACTATGGAGGTTCTTTCAGCCCTCAGGGTAACGGTTACCTTTGTGTTTACGGCTGGACTCGCAGCCCTCTCGTTGAGTACTACGTACGTACTCCATCTCAACTCGGATTCACTTACTCACAACAGCTTCCAGGTCATCGAGAGTTACGGCACTTACAACCCTGGTTCTGCTGGCCAGCACAAGGGTACCGTCTACTCCGACGGAGACACCTACGATCTCTACCAAACCACCCGCGTGCAGCAGCCATCCATCGACGGCATCCAGACCTTCAACCAGTACTGGGCCATCCGCCGCAACAAGCGTACCAGTGGCGCCGTCAACATGCAGAACCACTTCAATGCTTGGGCTCAGGCTGGCATGAGACTTGGAAACCACTACTACCAGATTCTGGCTACCGAGGGATACCAGAGCAGTGGATCTTCTTCCATCTATGTCCAGACTAAGTAAAACCTGGGCTGCAATGCCCGTTAGAGGTTGTTGGCCTGGAGGCTATGAGGCCGAATCTCGCTAGGACATTGTCTGGAGGTTATTGAGCGGGGGATGGTGGATGTGAAAATTACGCAGATGTCTTGGTATTTAGTGCCAATTGGTGGAGGGGTTTACTTTTCAGCGCGAGGCATATCTCCATACATGGAGACTTGACTTGTCATTCTCTAGTACATAACTTGATCTCGTCAATATTACATATCGAGAAATTCCTGCCTACCTGCGTCAAACTTGTAGCATGTTACAACTATTATTAGTGTCTCTATCTGCCATGTTTCACATCTTTCGTTCTTGCTCCCGGCAGACATCTCAACTCAACATCATTCGCATGTTTGAAGCCCTTTGGTTCATCCCAGGATCCAACGACTGTCTGGCCCACCGATGAGTACCTTGCGTGACCATTCGATGACGACGGCCACGCCCCTCCATCGCGTTGCTTAGAATGAAAGCATATAGTCTGATTACCAAACCCAGAATGTTTCCTTGTAGACTCACAGCTGTTGCTTTCGCGGCTTGCTTCTTGGGACTTGGTTCGTGATCCGAAGTATGGGCGGAGTGAGGGGAGACAGGCGACAACGAGGCCTATGTTTACGTCCAAGGCACTCCAGAGCACTACGATATAGTCAGTATTAGTTGTTGTTAGCAGATGGGGAGGGCTGTACCAATTGTACTAAGTGATATGCTCGAGTCCGCACCGGCCTTCCAAATCATGACGAAGCGAACAAGACTGACGGCCATATTGACGGTGCCGAGGAGGAAGGTAAAGTATATGCCCACCCTCAGGGTTCTTCTGACGTGTAGGGCTGGTACAATTAACCATGGCAGAAAAAACACTCCACATTGTTAGATATCGTCCTCTCAGGGTGGAGATCAACTCACCTAACAAATCTCCAACAAACGACAGTCCCCAACCGACATGAAAGGTGGCAGCATAAGTCCACTTCGGACATGTTCTCGAAGGCCTGAGATCCCTGTAGGGTCGTTAGTTTCGTGCATCAAGAATATACTAGAAGAACCTACCAGCTTCGGCTTATGGGCAGACAAATACAAAACAGTATCACGATGGTTATGACATAGCTGACACCAACAAACCATATGGTTGCCCAAAGGAATCTCCGCCTCTTGACCATAAACTCAGGGAACGCCTGCAAGTAAACAGCGAGAAGCGCAGCTTTGCAAAAGTAAAGCGTCGTATAAAAAGGAAAACTCGATGCGAAGAGCAGCTACGCCACGTCAGCTCCATATGTCTCCCCGACTTACCTACTTACCTTCAATATCAACACCAAATTCGCCGATCCACCATGGTATCCCTGTAATGATGTATGAACACTCGGATCGAATGCATCGAGGACAGCAAAGGCGGGTGAAAAGGAAGCTGTAATGACGCCCGATATCCACGCTGCTACCATGAGTATGTCACTGAGGAGAAGCTTTCGTTTTTGGATTCGAACACGAAGATTGAGACGAGCGACGACGAGGATTGTTGCTATGATGACGAGTATTTGAGACAGCTGTAACCATTAGTACCAGCAGTGCTCTGAGAATGGATGAACTCACAAGGATATCCTTTGCCTCCGGATTTCTCATTGCGACAACATGCCCTGGGCGTTTCATATGATCCAGGTGCCCCAATATCTTATTCATACATCTGGCCTCTCTTACAAGAAGCATAATCTTATAAATGGAATAAGAGCAACGTGGCTGTTCTTATACCCTCTCAAAACAGACTTCGGTAATACCATGGCTTGCGTTTGAGTTTGGCCCTGGCATTTCTTTTGTGTCTTACGTTTCTTGGCAACATGCCGACAGTGGCGCTAAGATGGAAACGTCAATTATTCTATAGTGTAACGGGACAAGCTCTGGACGTTTTAGGGATTGATGGTGCCTTACGGGGCCGAGACCGTCTTGGCAAGTATAAAAGTATTCTCATGGACATAATTATAATGTCCGACAGGAGATCTTGTCACCAGTGAGCCAACTTGAATAAAAGTGATGTCCCAAGGAACAATCATTGTTGTAACGAGTATTTACCTTTATGTTTTGCAGCAATACACGGATCGCAGTAGTAATCGTCAGACCGACATACTTCCTTGCAAGCGCAGGCACACCGACAAACTTTATTGGCATGTTCCTTGGGCCCGTTGGTGTTGTTCGAAGGGTCAATAACTGTTGTTGTTTCTCCTGGCGTAGCATTGCTGGGAGGTGTACTAGGGACTGAGCTGTTCTGAGACATGGTGATCTGAATATGATGACAGGTTGAGGTGTAGTAATTACTGTAGTTGTGTGTTTGGATGCGTCTCGTGATTTTATCGACTTGTACTGAGCGTGAAGCAAGCTTATATATCCAATTATAGAGTCCCTGAGTTGCCCAATTGTTTCAGTGAGGATTCGGTGTCTCTCTTCACTCCCAGTAAGAGCTGTGATAGTATCTACGATACACCGTGACAAGTAGCCTTTGTGTAGACCCATTGACGATTAGAAGTGCTCACGTTACTGACGAACATAGAGTATGCAACTATTCACAGTTTATAGACCATCCCTATGTGCTTTACCGTGAACACCGGGACAGCTCGAATTAATCACTACATCGGCTCCGCTCACAATTTCTGAGTCTTTAAGGGTAACATTGACAGGAAACTAGGGTTATGATTCTGTGACTATAGGGAACCACGCTGCTCGATACAATATGGCGTAGATGATCTTTTATTGCGCTGTATCAACCAATACCGAAGCACGGCCTACTACGTGTAAATCCGTTGCTCCGACCCATTACTGGGCATTATGAGTACCACCGAGGCACGTCTCGCATAAATTCCTCTTGGTTTGCTCAACAACGTTCGGACAGTTGTCGCAAATAGTGCATGCGCATGTCTGGTTAGCCTTTTGCCTGACCTGATAATTTGGAATGACAATATCAAGAGCCTCAGAAGGCAGAATAGGGAATGTAGGAAGAATCATGAGGTCGTCATTGTACATTTCGATGTAGCTTAGTCTTGTGATCGCGCAGTGAAGGGTTGTCAGTTAGAGTACCAGAGCTGGCTGTATCATTCTATGTTGAAGTGTGACTTTTCATATCTATGGCTGGGCTGCATGGAGAGTTTATATAGGTAGCTATGTAGCATTTCACTCACGGGAAGATTATAAGGTCCACTTCGTGGTGTCAGCAGGGCTAGCTATGGGTCTCACTGTGATTTTGCCATTGTTTAATGGTACAGCCGTAACTATGAATGTTTCCCTCATACACTGACACAGTGATACGTAATTTGTAAGAGAGTCTCTTTATTATCGCCTGGTAAGTGCTCTCCAGGGAACTTGTAGAAGTATCATGTATAACCATCCGCAATTAGTATTATCAATACCCAATTATAGAGGTCTTCCAACTTCTTTCTCCTCATGATCTTCCTCCCGCTGCGATCATGGCGCTTCTGACTCCTCGATTGGGCAATTCTCAACACACCAATGACACCTGAAGCCCCTAATTAGGACGAAATTCGTGCATTGTGGTGGTAACCTGCAGGCGCAAAGGGACATGGCACCTTCTTTGTTGGCTGCGTGATTGATGGACTGGTGGTGGGGATTTATCCCGTCGCCTGAAGGGGAGGGAGAGGGGTCAGGGGTGGTATTGTGGTGAGGCATAGTGTTTGACTGAAAGGATGGAGCGTTTTCTTGGATGTTTCTGTAGTAGTGTCTGTGTTGCGGTTGGCTGAGGTGTGATTTTCAAGCTGAGGTTGGACCAGCCGCGGGCTTATATTCCACTTCGTGTTGACGAGCATGGTTCATTCCGCAGCTGCCGAGTCTTGTCACAGGCAGTTTGACGCTCTTTCTGACCGTGCAAAAGGTGTCAAGTTCACGGCCAATGCCTACAGTGAGACCTTTTCCAGTGAAGGCTTGTTATACGCAGCACTGCCTTCACCAGTTTGCTGTCAGCTTTCCATACTATTCACACGCACCTGCACAGACTTGACGGGCAGAGCAGTAATTCATGGATCTACCCGTTGGCAGGCACGCCTCAATGTCGCTGATAGCATGAAAACTACGCCAAGGCTTTTCTCGTGAGATTTAGAATGTCTGGGTTGCTAATGGATCTGTTACTCCTAGGTTTGTTGAAGTCTCACCTTTCGGGTCAATACTGTATGTTCTGCGAGTTTATATACCTTGATATTGGCATTGAGATTTCTGTATTTATATCTTCACGCTTTCGACTCACGGTTAGCTACAGGTGCTACTTGAAATGGATTGATTGTGAATAACCACTCTAAATAACACGTTAGTTTCTCATGTCATGATGGAACTCGCTATCCTCGTTTTTGTGACTCTCTTATTGGCTCGAGTTACTAGAACTAAACATCTTGACAAAAGTGCCAGTTCATTAATTTCTCTCTATTAGCGTATTTAGCCAGTATCCCTCCCTCGTCAGCCCATCTATATCCCATGTCTTTCAGTCACAAGTTGCACCGTTACATCTCGACAGCCAAAGACACATTTGCCTCAGGATGGCACTGCGTAAGGCAGTCAGTGCAGTACTTTGCCTTATGCTTAAGGACAATCTTTTCGCAGTAGTCTCCGCATCTTGCGCATTCGCATCTAATGTTGGCGTTTTGTTTGCATGCTGGGTCGTTGAGTAACGGGTTCAGAGTCGTGTCCTCGTCTGCGAGAAAAGGAAGGGGCATTGATACATGGTTACACATGATGCTCTTGGTTGTTGTAGCCATTGTGAAGCTAAGTGTTCTGGTTCTTGTAATGCAGTGTTTGTTTCTGTATGCTGAAGCGTGACTTTGGACATGACATTGGGCGTGTAGGGAGTATATATCTCCATTGTGACTGGGGAGGCATGATTCATTCGCTCGTGATTGAGTCTTGTCAGTGCCAGATATGTGTCTTTCTCGCGTTCATAGGCTGAAGATAATCACACCCAATGCTTCAGATCTGTGCTCATTCACTCTATCGTGGTGATATGTGACATTCACTTCACCAGGCCATTCTCAACTTGGCGCTATTCACAACCATCGCGTGATTTACAGAGCAGCAGCTCGAGCTTCAGTGTTTCTGATTGACAATCCCAAATTCGAAGAAATCACTAACAGAACCAGAGAAACGCAGATCCTTTCTGCTCTCAATTCCTCCTCTGAACAGAGCAGCGTGTTCCTGAGTACCTTGGCAAAAACTGCGCCTCGGATGCGTCTCGAAGGATTCAGCACGTGTAGTGATATCACCAATCAAAGCGTAAGGCTTAGCGTTCTGAGAAAAAGGGGCCCCACAAACGCACCAATCATCACACTTCTTATGTCCGGTACAGCGGGGTAAACGCTGTAACATCAGCGGCCGCGCCCTAACAATCCCCAAACCCATCAATTCTCTTTCCAAACATTCTCTCTTTAATCGCACGCGACATGAAGACATGCGCCCTTCCCACGCAAACATCGGCTTCTGGCTGATGTGGTTCACCGCCCTAATCTGGTCCTGCCGAAACTCCTACGACGACCCTTCATCCTTCTTCTACAAGTCCCGCATCGCCTTTAACCGTCGCTACTCAGCGCTCCGCGAAAAACAAGTCGACGCTTTCCTCGAACGCGAGATTTATCCCGTCGCGCATAAACAACGCACCGAAGTACAAGTCGACAATGAATTCCTCTGCATCGGCATCCCCAGTATCAATCGTACGACATCGGGCTTTTTGGCACATACCGTTGGCAGTCTTGTTGATACGTTGACGCCGAATGAGCGCAATCAGATTCACATTGTTGTTCTGCTAGCAGATAAAGATCCCACGAAACATTTCGCTTACGGGAAGAATTGGTTGTTTGGTCTGGCCGACGATGTTTTAGTGTATTCAAACGATACGAAAACTGAGTCGAAACTCAATTACAAAGTCCTTCCTCACGATGTTCGCGGTATGGGACGAAGCGACGATCGCGTGGAGAATATACGACTCGACCACTCCGTTCTCTTCGAGACGTGTCGAAAACGCGATCCGACCTACTTTGCGCTCATCGAAGACGATATAATAGCTTCGCCCGATTGGTTCACGAGGTTTAAAAAGGGTGTTATGGAAGTTGAGCAAAAGGCGACCGATGCGCATAAAGATTGGATGTACCTGCGGTTATTCTACTCCGAGATCTTCATGGGCTGGAACAATGAAGAGATCTTTGACTATCTCAAGGTTGTAATCTTGGGATACACAGCCTTGATAGCGTGTCTTTTACTCGCCCTGCGATGTAGACAACGCCGCCACGCTGGATCCTTCGCAACCAAAGATTTCGCCCAAACCGTCGCTCTACTCCTCGGTCTCTGGATCCCCGCCTGTCTCGCCCTCGCCTTCGTCACCGGCCGAACCACACTCCACCGACTCTTCACGCGATCGCCCACGGTGCGCGAAATGCCACGCTACGGCTGCTGTGCGCAGGGCCTGGTGTTTCCGAACCATCATCTACAAAATCTGCAGGATTTTCTGCGGGAGCCGCCGTATCAGTTCCCGGGGGATATGATCATGGAGGATTACGCGAGGGATAATGGGCTGAGCAAGTGGGCGCTTGATCCGAGTGTTTTGCAGCATGTTGGGCTGGTTGAGTCGAGTGATGGGCCGAGAAGGGCGGAGGTTTGGAACTTTAGTTTTGAGAGGTTGAAGGGTTCGTGAGGGCAGGACACCGTGTCAGCTAGCATTGCATTGTCGCGATAGAGATACCCGATGTATTTGTGCATTCCACATTTCTGACGATGGGGAGGACGGTCGCATTTGGTGGCAGCGATCGATTGGCGCACGCGGTGAGGAGCAGGCTTCATCATCTGGGCGTCGCTTTCATCTGTACACGACGAACAATTGATGCATCGCAATTAAATAAAAGTTATCATACGCACATTATTACAATTCTTTGCGAAAATACACCCGTTCAAACCCATCCTCTTCCCTCCTCCCAGTCTCTACAAACCCCATCTTAAGATACAGCCCCAGATTCTCAACCATCTTGACATTCGTATACAACTCCAGCGCAATGCACCCTCGCGCCTGCGCAAAGTCCTCCGTATAGCGCATCAACACCTTTCCGTAGCCGCGACCTTGCGCGCTTGGGTCAACGACTAGATTCTCGATTTTTACGGCATCGGAGCCTAGTTCGTGGTGAAGAACGAGCGCGCCGACGGGGGATTGGGCGGTGCGCAGGATGAAGAAGTCGTGGGTTGTGAGCAGAGATGCGTAGTCTGCTGTCATTGGAGCGGGAGGTTTACCAATTCGAGGGATGTACTTCTCATATGCTGCGTTGACAATGGGTTGGATTGAGGGTATGTCACTGGTTTGAGCGCGAGTAAGAGTGAGGTCTGGCGAGGTGAATGGAGCGTCGGCCATTATTTCGGGCATTATTTGCGCTCTGCTCTCGCTTGACGATTGACGAGATTCCCCAGGCGATTGAGATGGTGAGTGCTATTGCAGGAATGGTGTTTCTATTCAGATTTATCGTGTTCAAATTTGAGTCAAGGGTTGTGAATTAATTGAGAGTGAGGCCGGTTCGACAAGCCGTGACTCAATGAGGAGTAATCCAGCTGATTGACTGGTGACGCGCATACCGACTGAGTACCTGACTATACCACCACTGTTAGATCGATGATGATATGCACAAAATTGCGGGTTTAGCAAGCCATCAGTACCCAGTGGTTTATGCGACTGTATTGTTGTTTTACTAATAAGGCGACAGAAGCGATACGACCTGCAGAAGGAATGCGATCGATGGCTGATGTGAGCCACGACACCGCTGCGGAGACTTAATGATAGCCAGCGACATTTTCGTATAGCGTATTGGCTTGCAAAATAAGCCAAAGCGTAAGCCAGATTGACTAGTTTCTATCTCCCTTCCAATTGGCTACGTTTCGCAATTCCTTTCCCTTTATTCATGTGGTAATTAAATGACTAGAGATAAAAGAAATGGCTGATTGGCGCCGGCGGACTTTGGGATCGTCATCCTTGAAAGTCCGCATACCGCCGCAAGCAGCAATCCACAAATAGCTACCAGGTCCTTATATAACAGCCACTTGAGCCTCACCTCTGTCGTCCATTGGTTTTTCGACCATAAAACCAGTAAACATGAAAGTTCTCTTCCTCGGCGCATCAGGCTCAATCGGCGGCGAAGCCCTCCGCCAATGTCTCTCCCACCCAAAGATCACTTCAGTCATTGCATTCGTGCGCCGCGCCCTCCCCGCTGAAGTATCAGATCACCCCAAACTTCAAACTGTCATGATAAAAGACTTTTCAAAATGGTCAGAAGATATTCTCCTACCGCATGTTGATGCTGCTGCTATGATTTGGTAAGTTAGCCATGATCTTCTGTTGATCTTGATGGTATTTCAAGATGAGAGCGTAGGCTAACGATTGTAGTGCCATGGGCTCGTATAGAGGAAACGTCAACGCTGATATGGAGTACCCCCTCGCTTTCCAATTCGCTTTCGCGCCTCTTCTTGAGAAACAGCCGAAAAGAGAGCCATTTCGGTTCATTCATCTCAGTGGGAAGTGGGTTGTACAAGACCAAGATGCTAAGCTATGGGTAAATGACTACCCTCGAAAACTCAAAGTACATCCTCCTCCCATCTTATCTCACCACTACTAACAATCTACAGGGCTTGTACGAGCTTCGCTCACTGGAATTTGCAAAAGAACATGCAGCTGTTTGGAAAGCTTGGATGTTAAGACCTGGCGGTGTTATTACGAAGAGGATGAGAGTTCCTGGGTATTTAGCTCAGTTACTCCTGGGGGACGATTATGTTATTCGGAATGAGGAGTTGGGCGCTTTCTTTGCGTATTTGGCTGTTGAGGGGAGTGAGGAGGATCAGTTTGTTATTTTGAATAGGAGGATTGTTGAGGGAGGGAGGGAGTATTTGAAGAAGTTGAGCTATATGGTTGAGAATTAGTTTTGGGCCAGGGCTTGTAGGCGTTTGGATGGGCGATTGTATGTTAAATGAGTGTCTTGGGGCAATTTGAACGAAGTATAAGCTCACGGTGACTGGTACTGGTAAGACCAGTCTTTCATTCACAGCGCAAGATTTAAGAGGAGGAAAACCCTTGACGTATTATATTTATGACCATCTTCTCACTTGCTAAGTATTCTATTACTCCACGAACCTTTGCACCTTGAACCCAATCTCTATAAAGAACCTGCACTTGAGAGTACCTGAATATGAGAGACGAAGCAGGTCAGGCTATGGGAGACTCGAGAAAACAACATATTTGAGCCCCAGTACTATCGGCCGTCCTCGATAGTTCTGAGATTCTCTTATGATCCAAACGTTCCTCTGGAACTCGACAAATTAGATTTACTGCCTAGAATACGAAGATAAGATTATAGTTACTATAATACCCTTCCAGGTCTATAGACAAGGGTTTCGGTCCACGTCTGCATCGTTTTAACTTGCTTTGTCTTTTGCAAATATCCGACTCTATCATCGCCCTGTCTAACTGTATAGAACCAAGGTGTGAGCCCAGCCCTAAGTTCGATGACGTGTATCTCATCCATGATAGTACAGTGCATAATAATCATCGGTAGAGACTACCTGGCAACCACACCAGCCATTGCGCAATGTCGCGTCCTATCTTGACATAGAAGAGGACCCACTTCAACATCTCCAATTTGGTCTGATGAAAGTGGAGTCCTCAATCACCAATGACGACGACGCAGCCCTATCTCAACAAAGGACGTTCACCAGGCCGTATGAGTCATTCAAGTCCAGAAAAGATAGTTTATTTATGCTTCAATGTCACGCTACTACGTAAATGCAAGGCCTGGAACTGATTATTACGCTTCCCTTGTCCTGCTTCGTCATCTCATCCCGCTCAAGATTATTAAGCGCCGAGCCGAGCCGAGCCGCGCGTTACGAGTCACAACCCGATCTTTTCGATGAACATCTCTCTATATAGAGTTTAGTTGACTAGGCCGAATAATAGATCCGTATGACTTCAACCCAGAGTCGACGTTACATCCAAGATCCATCCCTGCCAAGCAAGCAAACGACAACACAAAATTACTCCATCCAATTTGGGGAACTCGTCACCTTCACATGCAGGTCCAAAAGCCGCATTTCCAAGTCGGGCACTAAATCATGGCGTTTCTTTAGCGCTGACTCGCGTTTTGGTAAAGAAAAGATAAAATGCCGAAAGAAAAAGCCGATTTCGGAATTAAATTCGGATAACCGGCAAAGCGTACATCCGGAGGCGGGGACCCCGTAGATTGATAAGATGGCGTAGATAAAAGAAGCCGAGATCTCCTCGTTTTTCACCTGCCAATTCTCGCTTTCTTGGCTCTTGTGTTGTTATTAAAGACATTGATTAAAGATTTTTCAAGATGACTGCTGGTTTGAAGAATGTCATTGTTATTGGAGGCTCGTATGTTGGGCTTGCAAGTTTATTCTATTGGGAATGGTGATCGTTTAACTGACATGAGAATCTAGGCTGCTGTGAAAGAACTGGCTGCGCTTCTACCAGTTACTCACCGAGTACGAATACCGCACCGCATTGTATACCCGAAAACAACATGCTAATCATATCTTAGGTCCTGTTAATAGAGCCTCACAGCCATATCCATCATCTCTTCGCCTTCGTAAGTCACTCGTCAACTCCCTTCTCCCTGATACTGACCTTGTTCAGCCCCGATTCGCCATTGTACCAGACCACGAACACAAAGCCTTCATCCCCTACACGGGCCTCTTCGCCTCCCTCCCCAACGCCTCAAACCACTCTATAGTTCGCGCCAGAGCAGTTTCCCTCCAAAAGAACCAACTCACTCTCGACAGACCATGGCAAGGCTCAACAGAAATCCCTTTTGAGTACGCAGTCGTCACTACAGGAACACGACTTCAAGCACCTAGTAACATGCAGCACGACGAGAAGAAGCCTTCTGTCGATTACTTTAAGGCTTATCAGCAGGGGATCAAGAATGCCAAATCGATTGTTATTGTTGGTGGTGGTGCTGTTGGGGTGCAGATGGCGACGGATCTAGGAGAGGTTTATCCGGAGAAGAAGGTTACGTTAGTTCATTCGAGGGATAGGCTTATGCAGCTTTATCATGAGAAGATGGATGCTATTCTTCGGGACAGACTACAGGAGCTTGGTGTTGAGTAAGTAATCTCTGGTGCTGACAGAAAGGCATTATTGACCTTGTACACAGCGTTATCACCGGTACACGAGCCGTCATCCCGTCGGAGGGCTTCCCAACAGACGGATCAACATTCGAACTGGAGCTCAAAGACGGACGAAAGATACAAACAGATCTCGTCATTCCAGCAACAGGCCAAACACCGAATAACCAGTTCCTGAAGGATCTGAAGCCAACGCCAGGACATGAGATTATCAACCCCGCCAATGGCTTCATTCGAGTTGCCCCAACACTGCAGTTCGCTGACCCCGAGTACACGAATCTCTATGCCTGCGGTGATATTGCCGATAGTGGCGCTCACAAGGCTGCCAAGCCTGGAGCTGGACAGGCCCAGGTTGCTGCGCAGAACATTGCTGCTATGGTGAACGGCGGACGGCCTGAGCAGAAGGTCACGGTTGATCCTCCTGCTATTCACCTATCCCTTGGATTGGTACGTATCACTTCAACACGTAAATGTGGCGGTGGCTAACATTTGCATAGAAAAAGAACATTGTGTTCAGAAACCCTGGGAAGGGTCAGACAGAACCTACCATCATTTGGAGAGACGAGTAAGTTGCCTGAAAACCTTCCTGGCGATTCGATACTGACATGGTTACAGTGGAGCGAGGGATATGAACATTGAGAGAGTTTGGAAGAGAAGGGGACAAAGGGTCCAGCGACCCGATGACTATCACCTTTGAGGTAGCTGCATTGTGAGGCGATCACGTCAGAGAGCGTGATAAAGACAACTTAATTCTATAAAAGTTAGACTTGAACTTTTCATGGAAGAAATCTTGAATGAGCCATTACTTCGCTCTACACTTGCTGTGCATCGCGATCGAAAAGCTCACATGTACACGTGTTTGTCTGTGAACTCACCAAGTTCTAGTGTCCTCGCCATCCAATGCAACACTGCAGTGCCAATACAGAGCCGGACCTTATCCCGAGCATAGTTGGTTAGCTTGACTCAGAATTGACAACCTTAATCCATTGTTGTCGAACTATACGTCTTTTTAGCTTAAACATCAGCTATCTCCACGCTGTTGAGAAACTTTAAGAATTATCTGACCAATCAATTGTAAGCAAGATCGATAAGTGCAAATAGTCAGGCAACGAGGCAAGAGACGGTCGACCCCATGATCAAAAGTGTTCAGAGGTCTTCGTGCATCCTATTCACCAAAACAAACTGGGGGGTTAACACGGGACCGGCCCTGGCGATACGTTGTCTCAAAAGCCTTGCAGCTGATTGTCAGTTTACAGCGTAGCAGCTTTCTTCTACGGCTCAGTAACTATAAACCAAGCACCCGCACGTCATCAACACCGTGGACCAAGATATTTCTCTGGGACGAAGAAATCATCTAGTGTTTTGGAGGTTTCTCCTCGTCGATGACTACGCAGTATACGGGTCTAGTGACACCAAGAACATCACAACAGATTCACACGTCTTCATTCTTGGGTATCAGCTTCCTCTTCATTTGACGTTCATGCCATGGGCCATGTGAGCCCCTCTTCACGCAACATGACTCACCTTACACTAACTTCAGTGCTCTGTGCAAGATAGTCGAATCGATCCTTCGAGAGGTTTCTTGATGTTTCGAGGAGTATCACTGTAGCAACAGCAACCATGATCAGGAGACGTCACCTCATTGCCTTGTCCTTTGCCGTAGGGTCAACTGAGCTTCACAGCACCTTGGAGGGGTCTCATTGGATGCTCTATGGGTATGACGTCTGTTAAGACTAAGTATCAGACATAAAAGCTCGCGATATCGTGTTCACGGTCCTCATCATCGTGAACATGTCGCGGCCATCCTCACGAAGCGCAGGACGAATAACAACTTGCTCAAAGGACAAACCTATCCTTTAATTCTTTGCTGAGTTCACTAAGAAGCTTAGTGTATCTCAGAAGTCTTGCTTCAAAGGGTACAAAACCAGAGCACGTCACTCATGATTGGTCTTGCAACGAACGTGAATATCTGGACAAGTCAGGGTCCAAACTTAATCGACCTTAGGCTTTGCATATCACCTAGTAGTTGATATGCTTATTACCTGATCCACGTTCAACTCGGCATGAAACTTTAATTAGTAGTCGTGCAAAAATAGATCGTGACTCAAGTGGCATACAGGTAAAGGGCAGAGCCTCTTACTGGCCGAAAGCCCAATACATAAACTTAAACAAGAGTCCCCTTACGATATTACTTGCAGAGACGTCAGCCTAGGTAAAAACCTTGCTGTATCGCTAAGCTCAAATATTTAGTCTTTAAGTTCAATAACGTTCACGGTCATAAGAACTAAGTTCTGTCCTATCACAAAGGGGACCCTTTCTAAATTTGGATCTCGTGGTTCGTCTTCACTCAGGACAACACAACCCCCAAGGCTCTCATCTTTCCAAACTCTCCTGTTCTTCGTCTATAAGTATCCCTCTCCCCTCCCTCTGTTTCCATTTTCCTTCTTCATCCTTTCTCATCACTTTTGCAGCGCGTCTTCAGACTTGAGCCAGCTTGCTAGCCGCACTCTCACCTTTGCGCCTGATTACTTCAATCTTTGAGACGCGTTTTACCCGCTATTTCTTTCTTTTTTACGACTTACATACGTCCTGGTACTTCTTTACCGACTTCTGGCTACTTATTTAACTATCAATCAATCAATCACCATCACTTCTTCATCTTCAGTCTTGAGCCCGCTTGCTAGCCGCAGTCTTACTTTTGGTCACCATAATTTACTTCAATCTTTGGGACACTTTCTTCCAGCTACTTCTTTTTTTTAAAGACTTACCTACCCACTGCTATTTCTACAAGCTGCTGTCTCCTGGGTATCTCGATTAGTCATACTCTTAACGACTTACCATAGTTTACTTGGTCAACCCGACATACTTCTTTCTCATTATTTATTTCAAGTCAAGACTCTTGTCTGGTTCTCAATTATTCTTTTGTCAACTTCAAGTCAAAGCAATGCCTTCGCTCGCCGACTTAGGAGAAATGGACCACATGAGGAGGTCAGAGGACGACATGGATGAAAACTCGTCAACATGCTCCTACTACTCTCTCTCAGACGTGGAGGACGTATCTTTTAAGAAGATCCCTGCACATGAGGTGCGAAAGCAAAGTGAGCATGTTCCTGAGTACAGCCCTTGGGCTACGTACCCTCACAACTTTCGCAACAGCGAGGCACTACCACTAAAGGTAGCTGGCCCGTGGATGGAGTATCCTCTCTGCCTTAAAGGCGTATATTCACACTCCAAGGATCCTGGACCAGCGAGGGTTATTATCAACCCGTCTGTCCCTGGTGGACATGATGTTATATATCATCCTGGAAAGCGAGAAGGGAGATTCCTCCAGGCGAGGTATCGACCTAAAGGGTACAGAGCAAAGATCTCTGGTTGTACGGCTATGCCAACTATACCCTCACCTCCATCATCACCTTCATCTTCACCCTCTCTACCTCTCTCTCCTTCTCTCTCTTCGTCACCTCTTCTCCCTTTACCTCCGCCTGCTAGTCCAGGTGTTTACGGAGCAGCTCAGTATAATGGGTTGACTCAGATTACACAACAACAAGCGTTTGCTATTGCGGCGCAGCAACAACAATTTGTGTTGCAGCAACAGAGCCTAATGGCCAGTTGGACATATCCGCAGACAGTCGGCTTGAATGGTGTGATCCGCGGGCAGTCTTTATTACAGTATCAGAGCATGAATCAGTCTTATATGCCTGGCTATAATGTCATGAGCGGCTTGATTTATTGCTAGCGACCGATTTACTGTCAGCTTGTTATTAGTGACTCTCTATCAATCATTACTCTCAACCTTATTAACGACTTTCTATCATTCATCACTCAGCTTGTTATCGGCGACTTTCAATCATCTTCAACGGCGGTCTTGTTATTGGTTCAGCAGTGGTTTTGTCATCTTTTTATCGGCGTTGGCTTATTGTGGACTCTGCGCTTCATGATGCCATATTTGGATCAGAAGCGGTATGAAGTAAGTCATGGCTAGTCCATGCAATATATAAATTAGACCAATGATTTAAGATCGCGATTTTTCTCTCTCTCAAACATAGACTCAAAATTGTGAAACATATAATCGTCATTGACATGTAATGAACTGTATTGCTACTTATCTCCGTATGAACCAATAATTGATCATGAATCATATTGAAGCCTTGTAAATGACACTCATCTCATGAACTATATCTCGTTAAGATATCATAAGCTTGAACTATCAATCAATCATCTCATGCGCGTTTACAAGAGACGTATTCACACTCATACCCGATCACTATACTCCCAATCATGACTCAGCCGGCTATCCTGAGCGGAATTACTTCACTTCCATAACAGCATTGCCGTTGATCTCCCGAACTACCCCGGATTGTCAGACTCCCCCCGCATTCCACCGGAATCCTTCCGACCCCAAGACATCTGACTTCGGCACTACCAGGCTAGCGACGGGTAACACTTTACACAATGACAGCATACCTGCACAATCATTCTCGTGACATAAGAAGGGCGTGGCCTTGGGGTGAATGTGAGGAGGTTCTTTGCTTCTCTTCAATTGTACTGCTCAATCTGGAGATACAATAGTAAATTCATCATCGTCATCATGTCTGACTCTCAGTATACTCTCTACTCTTACTTCAGATCTTCCTGCTCAGCGCGTATTCGCATTGCTCTCAATGCAAAGGGAATTCCCTATGAGCTAGCCTTTGTCAATCTTCTCAAAAATGAGCATCTCTCCGATTCTCATAAGACCCTGAACCCATCAGCATCCGTCCCCGTTCTCATCTCCAATACATCAAGCGACAAACCCTTTCGCATCGGTCAATCCGTCGCAGCCCTAGAATATCTCGAAGAAAAACACCCTTCCCATCCCCTCCTCCCCTCCAACCCCGAAGCACGAGCAACAGTCCGAACCCTCATCAACATCATCTGCGCAGACATCCAGCCCGTTACAAACTTGCGTATCATGCGTCGTATCAGAGATCTCGGTGGAAATGCCGAAGAGTGGAATTGTCAGCTTATGACTGATGGACTCAAGGCTTACGAGGAGGTTGTTAAGGACTCAGCGGGGAAGTGTTCTGTTGGTGATGAGTTGACGTTGGCGGATGCTTGTTTGATGCCTGCTATGTGGAATGCTGAGAGGTTTGGAGTTGATTTGACGCTGTTTCCGACGATTGGGAAGATTGTGGATGGTTTGAAGGATCATCCTGCTGTCGTGAAGGCGCATTGGCAGAATCAGCCTGATACGCCTGATAATTTGAAGGGTTGATGGATACAGAACTGATATGCAAGGTCTGAATAGTGTTACGGCAGTTGAAAAAGAAAGCTTGGGTTTCTTCAAAAAGATCAATTATTGATGGAGTATCGCGCTGCCATGATCTGACATGCTAAGATATGGATAAGGTTACACCAACATGACAAACGAATGGATGCAAGTAAAGTCTATTCAGCTTTTCATACTACCTATCAGTTCACCTCCGACTTGCTTCACTTGAACAGAGGAAGAGGCTCAAGAATCTGTCCCGAAACCTCACCGAAGCCAACCTTCTTATCGCCATTTCCATAAGCACCCCGGATAATCAGGGTATCACCGTTCTGAATGAACTTGCGCTCTTCCCCATCCTTCAGTTGAATGGGTACTTTGCCACCCTTGGTCTGTTCCAACATACTACCCTCGGTGCCAGACTCGGTACCGGAGATGGTACCTGATCCGAGAAGGTCACCAGGTCGAAGGTTGCAGCCAGTTATGGTGTGATGGGCAATCATCTGAGGCCATGACCAGAGCAGGTTTCGCGATGTAGTCTTGCTAAGATGGTTCTTGTTGCCAGCGGCGGCTGCACTTGGTTAGTCATTGACTTTGAACCCGGTTGGTAGACTTACTGATGATTTCGACCTCGAGGTCAATATCCAAGACATTGTTCTCCTTCTTCTCCTTCAAATAAGGCAGAAGTTCGTTATCATTCTTGATACCAGCTGCCTTTGCTCCCTCAAGAGCATCAGCCAGCACGACCCAAGCACTAATACTCGTACCCAGGTTCTTAGCCGTGAAAGGACCAAGAGGTACATATTCCCAAGCCTGGATATCCCGTGCGCTCCAGTCATTCATGAGAACGTAACCAAAGATGTGCTCATCAGCCTCGTCAATAGGAACAGGGCTTCCCATCTCATTCTCACGACAGATAAACATGCCCATCTCAAGCTCAATGTCAAGCCTCTCACATGGCGCAAGGTCGGGAACCTTGTTACCAGGACGCAAGATTTGTCCCCAGGGTCGTCGGATTGGTGTACCTGATACAACAACGCTGCTAGCTCTTCCGTGATAAGCGACAGGAAGATGGGTGTAGTTAGGTTGAAGAGCGTTGTCAGGACCACGGAAGAGACAACCGACATTGAAAGCGTGATTCTTGCCAGCGTAAAAGTCTGTGTAATCTCCAATAGTCAAGGGAAGGTGATTCTTGACATCAGAGCGCTTGAGGAGAGCGGCGTCTTGAAGTTTCTGGTTATCCTTCAACACTGGGTTCTTGGTGTCCTTTGCGAAAACATCTTGAAGATAACTCCTCGCCGCGCGATGGAATGGACGACCGAGAGCAGCGAATGCATTGAGGGATTGTTGAGAAAACACATCAACATGTTTCTGAACCTCAGAACTACCCGAGAAACCATCCCCTTTTGCAAAAGCGTCAAGATCTAAAACATGATCGCCAATAGCAATAGCAGGTCGAGGCGTAGCGTTTGATGAAGTAGAGATGATGCTAAAGGGAATGTTGGCAATAGAGAAGTGAGACTCTGAGGGAATAGATAGCCACGACATGATAACTTGAACAAAAGAATACAGTGAGATGAGGAGATTTGTGTAGAGGTGCAGTGTGAAGACGTCAGTTTTATTTTGTATTACAACTGTTGATGGAGCCGCCGCAAGCCGACTTAGCGGGGCTGAATCCCGAAGGATGCGGGGGCTAACGCGGGGGACGGAACGGAAATCGTTCCGAACCTTCCGCTGTTGGAGGTGTCGGTTACTTCGGCTGAAGACCATCCTCGGTGTAGAGATAAGTCATAAGATAAGTTATATAGGCAAGATAAGATAAGTTCTTTAGATACGATAAGGACTTAAGATGAGATAAGATCTTAAGATGAGAAAATATAGATTACCCTAAATTATTAAAAGCCTTAAACTTCATAATTAACTCCTTCTTTGATATCACCATATGTATCTAATATAATTCAAGTCATTCTCAAATTAGGAGACTGATGTATTTTATTCAGGCAGTAATTCCTGTATCCATATATACATCATCATATACAGCCATTTATCAATTTTTGATGTCTCATGTTGATGAATTCACGATATTGTTGCGCGCAACACTGGCATGCTATAATATGACATTTTACAGGTTCCCGCTACTTTCTTGCCAAAGCAGTATATAACTGTCCCTTTCAGCCGTGCAGGGAATTTTCCATGTCACAAGGACGGGATAGAAAGAACCATGCATGGTGGCGCTGATAGTTCCAAGCCATCTCCTGCAACTATACCCTGTATATCACAAGGCTGCGCTTGCACTTGCCCATAAAAGATATCAGCTCCGTGTAGAAAAGGAGATTGACATTGACAAGAGATAACGCCTGCTAGATAGCTATATTTATAGCTAGTCCCCGACTGCCCAGTGCATGTCGCGTAGTCACAGGGGCTCCTCTTTGCCTTGGGCGATTTGACCGCCGTCAATCATCAGCTTCTCCAACATCCGCGAAGTATCTTACTTGTCAAATTACCATGACCACTCTTGACATATGCGCCTTCTCATGCAAAGGCATAAACATCGGTATAAAAAACTACCAACCCTGGACAAACTGCAAAGCAGCAGCTGCATTCCCCGTCCCCTGGATCGATCACAAAACCGTCAACATGCCAGATCTCGTCACATATCTTCAATCCTTCGGCGGCACAGACGTTCTCGAGTGGAAAGCCATGAACTGGTTCTTCTGTGCAAAGGAATGCGCTAACAGGGAGATGAACGAGTGGCTGATCTACAAGCCTATGAGTCTATGTAAGGATAGTATGTGCGAGGTTTGGGAGTGGGATGGTAATGCCGACATTGTTGGCATTAGAGTAAGGTCGTCGCTCAAGATTTGAGAATGGGTGCCAACGTTGGTAGATGATGTTTGTTTATTTGATGGGGGCTATTCTTGCGAGTCTCTATGCTGTATCATTCCTGAACAGCATGTATGTCGAGAACGATTACACCACCTTTAAAACCCGGGTACCACGAAAGAACAAGGCTTCTGGAACAGTATTCGCAGTATGTTCTACAACAGCTTCGGTGGACTTCACACTGGTCTAGGCCTTTTAACAGCTTCAGTCCCCCTCGCGACACTTTTGATCTGCGGTCGAAAGGAAAGCGTATACGATATTAACATGTCACGACTCGCCTGTGCTGTCTTGACCGCTACTTACTCCCTCACTCTTCCAATTTACCTCGACGTTGAGCAGAAGAGCATTTCGGGGGTCTTCTTTCGTGTCGTGATATGGTTGCTCTTCACAATAGCAATGGGCTTGAGTTCTACTGCTGAGACTGCGGCTAGGTTGCATGGAAGAGTACCCTTTGAAGCAACTTTCTGGGACTCAAAGGCATCTTTCAAAGCCAGCGGTGCGATATTTGCGTTTTATCTTATTCCAGCGGTGACTGCGCTGCTGGTCGGTTTGACGTACCTTACTGGGAAGTGCACCAAGAGGTCGGCGGACAAGGTGCCCGTGCTAGGTTGACTATTCTTCTATGTACCATGGAGAATCCTGAGTTTTATTTTCTTCTTTATCTTTATGTGGACTGCGCTTGGAAGTCTTTTTACACTCATGGCAGATATTGCGAGTGTTAATGGCGGTGGAGTGCAGGAATCGGAGGGATCTTGGGGGTTCGGACAGATTTTAGCGCTGACAACTTGGGTTCCGGTTGTAGAGGAAGCAATTGTCATTCTTTTCAGTGAGTCTTCTTTGGTGATTTGTTGGAAAGATCAGGGACTAACATCTGTTGTCAGAGAGCGGTTTATATGTAAATCAACGACGGACAAATAAACATTACGTAAGTGCTGAGGCACCTGCTGGGACAGAAGAGGCAGAGGCGTTAGTCACTGGGCGAACATCAAATCAGGAGATGGGAACTCTTAGGGACATGCCTTAGGCGGTAGGCATAGCAAGCGTAGCTGGCCGTCATGTTGGTAGCATAAATAAATGCATCCAGCAACAGAGAAGGTTTTATAGGTTCCTGCTGTCTTTAGTTTGATGCAACTCCGTGCTTACTGTATCTTTCTAATGGATTTGAATAGTACATACCTTCTGTATCAAGCTTTTTAGATTGCTGGTAGCTGACCTTGGCGCGAGGCAGGTCAAGCATTCAGCCCTAAGCACTCCAACCGCTAGTAATGGCTTGGCATCATGATGGTCTTTAAAACATAAAAGTGGGCGTTTATATCATGAGCTAGAAGATTCTAATAATTAATTGTATATCTATACTAGTTATTTATTTCCTAAGATATTATGCTTTACATATTAAGGTACATACATAGTTCATTTACTCTCTTAATACACTATTTCTAATTTCAACTTCTTATGTAAATTATAATAGTAAGAGTTAATTTAATTAAAGATGGCATATTGAGGCGAAATAAGGGTTCTACTTTATTAATAGCAGTAGGGCATAATAAGACTAAGAGTTTCTGCAATTACAAATAACCAACTTTATGCCTACATTATAAATTACATGAAATATGCCAGAGAACTAAGGGTTCTTGTGTTTGGCCTAGTATGATTGGTCTTCAAGGAAAGCCGTATATTTTTAATATAACCCCCTACCCCAGCTGCTCAGTAATTTGCCGTAAGTTGCACATTAGGACGGAGTCCTGATAAGCTCAAGCTGCTGTAAGCTGAACAGGCGCAGAGAAAGGCTAAGTCGGGGCTCAAGTGCCTGCCACGTAGCAGTAGAACGGCCAAACCAGGTGGATCAAGTCCTATTGGTTTGTTGAAACAAAGAGGTCAGCAGATTGAGGGGGTTGCATAGCACTGCCATGATTGCGTGTTTACTACATCCAGAACTTGATCCAGTAATTAATCATATGATCCCTTACATTTTCGCCTTTGTATTCAATTCTTACAGTTTTCAGAGCGGCACATTGTTCTTCCGCATGGCTTAATGGCAGGGTCATCTGGGATTTCAAAGATGATATTTTAATGTTAAAACTTTACTTTTTTTACACTATCTTACAACCTCAAAAGGGGTCTTTAAACCGTTCTCGACTGATACTTATTATCACTCACCTTTTATTGTAAGAATGGCAGAAAGGATCAGTCCAGCTGAATCTGGCGATGCCAACACTGTTGCTGTTATACACTCTTCCCCACAACTTTGCATCCGCTGCGCATCCTTGCAGTGGCCATCAAGACCTGAACACAATAAACAGCTATTTAAGGAGCTACCACTCCACGAAACGTTCAACTCTCTCCAAGAGTCAGCAGATCAAGGTTGTGCATTGTGTCGGTTTGCTTGGCTATCCATAGTCAACAACTGTACAATGACCAACGAGATTGTGAAGTCACTGACGAATGGATTGACGAAAGGAGCAATTGTACTAATCCTTTATATATCCAACAGCCTCTTGACTCTATCATCGAGGGTACATCATGGGGGCCAAACACTCTTCCGCAGTGACGTAACTAGGTTCAATCTTACTGAGTCTGGCGAGATGGAGTTGCTGGGGAAGATGAAGAGCCGACACATTAAAGGTAAGCATGTACTAGATGCTTTTGAAGCTGATTCCATGCTCATATCAAACCGTGTTAGCCTTCAATGAAGAAAGCATGCAAGCGGAACTCGAGGAACTCATTAAGCACCAGATCCAACCTTGGATAGAGAACTGTCGCCAACAGCATGCAAATCACGAAAGCTGTGGCACGAAATCCAATGCATCTGGTCTACCAACTCGACTGGTTGAAGTTGGTGGGATGGATGATCTTTTGGTCAAGCTCGCGGAGGTTAAGAGCTGCACGAATATCCAAGACTTCGCCTACCTTATCCTCAGCTATTGATGGGGAGATGGAAACGAAAGTGCCAAAACGACAGAGAGCAATCTCGACACAAGGTTGCTTGGCTTTGCTGTATCGGATCTTTCAAGAACTATCCGAGATGCCATCCTTCTGACGAGAATGATGGGGTTTCGATACCTATGGGTGGATGCAATGTGCATTATCCAGGGACCAAGTGGTGACTTTCACTCGGAGTCGCCTAGAATGGGGGATTACTACTCAAATGCGGCGTGCTGTATCTCTGCATCGACTTCGAATGATAGTAAACAAGGTTTCTTGACTGAACGCCCGCTCGCAAGATTTCCCATGGACGATATTGCCATAAGGATTGCCAGAAACCATACAGATGAGCCAGGATATTCCATATTCAAAGCGATTGACAACAGCCCAGGTCTGAGACGAGGCCTCCATGAGTCGCCGCTGACGAAACGCGGGTGGTGCTTGCAAGAGGCGGCACTACCAAAGCGGATTCTCCATTGGACTCTTCAAGGACTTTATCTTGAGTGCCAGAGTTCTCTTTTCCTCGAAAACAGGAAAGTGCCGTGGGAAGATCTGTTTTGGGCCAAAACCCTTACACCACGAAAAGTCATGGCGATGCCCGATGAAGACATCCTTTTCTTGGGTGGTTGGTATCAGCTCGTTTCTCAGTTCTCGGAGACAAAACTTACATACGAGACGGATAGACTATACGCCATCCATGGCCTTGCGTCTGTGCTCATTCACCGTCTGAATGCTGAATGTTTTAACGGCCTCTTCCGAGTGAGTATTGCCCAGGGGCTTCTATGGTACCACATGTCCAGTGGGCATGGGGCATAGAAGAGACCAAAGAACGCGCAGCTACCATCTTGGTGCTGGGCATCTAGCTGTCCCGTTGATTACATGAAAATCCGTCAATCACCGGTATTTGTCAGAGACGATCGCCCGGAGCGGCCTCTACAATTCCCCACACATTCCGGGGCTCCAAACACGGTAGAAAGCACTACCTCGAGGCTACATATCAGAGCCCCCATTATCCAGCTTATGATTGGGAGAACTAACGTTGGATATATGAAGGACACCCATTCAGGTCATACAGCGTGTTTCAAATGTCGGTATTACTTGGACAAAAATCGTCAAGTTATGCAGAGCATGCCTCAAACTTACAAGTACCGCGCGGAATGGGGACAGGGTGTTGACGTATTGTAGTTGCCTGTAGGCCGAGCCGTGAATGTTTATTCATATGTAGTGGGGTTGTTGGTGCATGGGTTGCCCAATGAAGGAAAGGGGGTTTACTGCCGGTATGGAGTGTTGGAGTACGAGGGCCGGCGTGACTCCATGCTAGATGAAGAGCACTTAAAAGAGGTCAGGGAGATAATTTTAATATAAATTCTTAGTATAGTTCCTAAGTCATATAGACAATTCTTAAGAGTCTGAGAAAACTCTTTAAAAGTAATAAGTTAGTCCTCATTATAAAATGCATTACCAAGGTTTTGTTTTCTGGACTGCCGGTTCAGAATACCTGACCTTCCCAATTTGTGTAGCCTGGTTCAATAGCATGAACGCCTCGTGTCAATCCCTATTTCCCTTGGCGGCATATTCTTCACAAATGCCGAAACATATGCTTGTGATAATTGAATGCTGAGCGTCGCGTGACAGTTAATTCTGTGCATTACCCGGAAGCTGCTCTTGCTTTGCTCTTTTGAGAGGAGCTGTGCACGTTGGCTTGGTACGGAGATATGGGCTTATGCAGCAAGCTTCAGTGGCTCCTCTCACAAGCTTACAGTGGCCCATGTCGCTAATTGTAGCTACCTACTCACTGTACAAGCACTGCTACACACGCAAGCTTTGTCATTGCAAGGCCTCAGTACCTCATCCTACTCGTCAAGCGGCCTTCACCTTTACAAATATCTCACAAATGGATACCCAGTAAGTAAAAAGCACATATCATTGTAATTGTATGCACCCCAAATAAGCCTGCGAAAATCCAGCTTGAAGACAATCCTCTGCCGGAGCATCCTCGCCGTCCCCTCGGCCATTCCCCATAACATGTCAGCACTGGAAATTACACAATCTCATTTAATGCAGATGACTCTGTGCGGGTTGCATAATTAAATCCATCAGCATTGCGTACATGGCGAGAATATCACTTGCTGACCTTCCGAATTAGGAAAGGTCCTTGTTTTGCACTTGCATGGTAAAACGAAAATCAGGCTGACCGCGTCTCGGGTGCGAGTCAGTCAAAATAGCTCACAAACAGGGGAGAAGAGATGCTTTTTCGCATTAGTTTTCGGGAGGATTATTTCTATCGGTATCGATGTATTGCATGATGGATGTCGACTCTTTTGTGGTATAGACTATGGTAGTAGATGTATCAAGACTGAATACACTGCGTGACGAAATATCTCCATGATGACCCTCTTGCACAGGGGTTTAATGCGCCGATGATCACTTGTGATCAAAGCACTTTGCTTGTCGCATTAATTGATCAGATAAGTACAAGCTTCATGAATCTTTCCCAGCTGCCTGGCGCTTGATCCCCTCTGATCGTCATATCAATCTCCATCGCGTTGGTTCAACATCCTCCTTCCAGAAACACCGATGCTGATCCCTCAAAATGCAGCCTCACAAACAAACAACATCTACCGGCGTCTTACATCTCCCCACTAACAAATTTGACACTGCGCCAATTGGATTTGTTACCAACGGCGACTATTCAAGCCTTATACTACTTTAGGTCCATGATTTGCAACGTCCCGGGTTCCCCTTGAAGATCAAATATGGGGTTCCCCTGTTGTAGATCAATCCTTCGGCAAATTCACATGAAAGGAGGTAAACACTCTCCAAGTTAAAACCTTGACAATGACTTGCATGCCCCGGAACAAAACATGAATGTCCTTTTAGGGATATTTACGACTTGCTTGCTTTTTCTTTGACATTTGCTGTGCAGTTGAGGACTGACAAAATGGAGATCGGGCTATCAAACAGCGATGTCAAGCTCATCACCATCATCCAGCAAGTATGCTCCGTGCTATCGCTGGTAGGATGTCTCTTTATTATTACAACCTTTTGTCTCTGCGATGCCTTCCACAAACCCATCAATCGACTTGTATTTTACGCGTCGTTTGGTAACATCATGGCGAGTATTTGCTTCATCATGGCTGATTCGTTTATTGACTCGCCTGATGGGGCTGGATGTCAGATACAAGCCTTTTTACTCCACACGTACGTTACACAGACACTATCAGTTGTTTCATGCTTGGCTAATTTGCGCAGCTTTGTTGGGGCTGATGCGTTATGGACCCTTGCGATGGCGATTAATGTTTACCTTGCTTTCTACTATCGCTTCGATGCGCAGCGGTTGAGGAAGATGGAGCTACCGTATTTAATACTCTGTTACGGTATCCCATTCTTGCCGGCATTCATCTTTATCTTCATTAAGAATGGCGATGGCGTGAGAGTTTACGGTAGTGCTGTTCAATGGTGCTGGATCACTTCATCATGGGATACTCTACGCATAGCAACATTTTACGGACCGATTTGGTAGGTCTACCCTACCTCACGGAGCATTATGGTATACTGACATGTCATTAGGGTCATCATCGCCATCACCCTCGCAATCTACATCCGATCCGGCGGCACCATCTACCGAAAACGCCAACAACTTCTCAAAGCCCAAGGCTCAGGCTCAGGTGGTCTATCATACGCCAACCAAAGCACCATCAACAACATGAAGACCACCGAAGTGACCATCACCTCCGAAGCAGCGACCCAACCCGACGCGATCCAATTACAAAACATGGGTCATCAAGTTACCGTCCATACTATTGGCGAACATGCTGAGCCCCAGCCACCTCAGCCCATTGCTCGTGTAACCAGCACCATGCCCCAACCCCAACCAAGCGTACAGCGCCCGCAGGTTCGCCCGAGTAACGATGTATACCGTGCAGCTTGGGCTTACACAAAAGTCGCTATGCTGTTCTTCGCTGTCATTCTCATTACATGGATTCCGTCTAGCGCTAATAGGATGTATTCGCATATTCATCCGTCACAAGTCAGCAAACCGTTGCAATTCATGAGTGCGACAGTTCTTCCGCTTCAAGGATTCTGGAATGCGGTCATTTATGCTGTTACGTCTTGGGCCGCGTGCAAAGCGTTGCTGGAAGAGAGAGGACTTTGGGGCTCGAGAACGAGATTGAATGAACCCGCTGGTTGGGAGGCTGATGAGGAGCGTGGAAGGCGGAGGAGTAAACTCAAGACGATGTTAAATTCGAGGACGGAAGATTCAGAGAGTCTGAGGGAGTTGGCTAATCCGAATAAGTCTGATGATGGGCGAAGCGTATGAGCATGACAGTCTTCTCACTATACTTCTACTTTAAGCAAGGATACCAGATACCTTTCAATAGCATACATATGTTTAACAACTTCACTTATGGAAATAGTGGCGTCGCTAGTCTCTTTGTCCGTAAGCCCAGTCGACTGGGCTTAACGGCTCGACTGCGCTTGCGCCCTGTGCACATAGCAGAGGACTGATAAAAGAGCACAGGTAGTTCTAATACATCACAACATTTTCAACAACTAAGATTTTAGCAGGAGTACACCGGATAGAAAAATGGGGACCAAGTTCACACGGTAAATGGGAGTTGCTTCCCCTCTAAACCTTCACCCATATCCGTCGACTTGCACTCTGTGAGTGCCCTAACCGGTCTTCCTCTCGATACAGTGCCAAGATCTGGTAATGAACCATGTATCATTCTCGCGCCAGTGCTCTTCGAAGTTTGTCGCATTCTAGCCATGTTATCATGCCCCTACTCGCGCGCAAACCAAGAGGCCGTCATGGTGCGGTATCCTCACCACTGCATGCTATCGTGGCAGCTGCATAATCCTAGGTGTTTCTTTTTATCACCCTGCTGTGAACACGGGAGTTTCTTGGCGTTTACCAGTATCCCCGATTTACACTGGCTATCCTCTGAGTTCAGCGCCGGGAGTAAACATATTGCCAAGCTTGTTGATAAATCAGATGTTGCTCTTGAGCAAAAGTTTGCTAAGAATCAGGTTTTTCTCTGTGTCTCTCCGTGTTCTAGCCCTGATGTTATGCTCCTACCCGTGGACAAACGATGAAGGCCATGGGCTCTTGTTGCATAGTGCGAAATTCATTTCCGCATCCTTACGCGGATGTACTATGGTGATATCAGCAAGAAATCGTTTGTTCCCAGCTTCATCTAAACAACACCATTCAGTTTACGAAAAGTAAGGACGAGCTGCTAGTTTTGCCTTATTTTATTACGATAACATTTGTCGCAGTGAGAGCGCCATCTTTAATCAGATTCACTTTATTTAGGTGGCATTGACCATAGCTGATAGCCTATGCATCACCCTCACACTATCACCACTTATCTCACCGCTTAACGGTCCGCAACAGTATGATGAGACAACAAGGCAACCGTTTCGAAAAGAGGCAACAAGTCTAAACCATTCTCATGCAAGCCACCGTCACAAAACCTGCTGGTGTCGCAGGGATTCCCATCATGCTGATAATTGGTTGGTCTGTTGGTTGTAGGGCCAGCGGGAAACATCCCCGTCTACCAATATTTTGATTGGACGTTGAAAGAATCAGGCTGTCAATTATAGAAAAAAAACAAAGACGTGCGTGAGGGGCCTCCTTTTCCTTTTCCTTTTCTTTTTTTGTTTCTTCATTTATTTTTCCTCTGATGTCCATGTCTCTTTGGATGGTCCTTTGCTTGTCCGTCTTGTCTGGCGATATTGTTGATGCATGGCGTATCGCTGTTCTTCAACTCACTTATAGCACGCGACTTATCGATACTGCTGAGACGCACGCTAGCTAGTTCGCCCTATAACGGCGGACCAAACTAAAAACGGTCCCAGCCATGGGGAGTCTTCCCGGCCCACATTCATCGCGCGTCGCTGCCATACAGTCACTCTTCCAACAATGGACGCCTCTTCTGCATCCGACAAAGTCACCAGAAGAGGAATTCCAAGAGAAGTATAAGGAAGCACAAGCACATTACGCTACAGCGGTCGCGCGCCAATTAGAGGCCCAACAAGCCACATTCGACGCTAATCTGGATCATGTCCTATCCTGCGGCAACCGCCTGAAGAAGCTGACGGCAGAACACGAAGCGCACAGGGAAGATGAAGAGCGCAAGTATCAGCAGTTACACTGGAATCAGCAGGAGGCTCTTGTTCTTAGGTTGCTGGATGAATTCGGTCCTCAGCTGGGTGACGAATTGTGCAACAAGTGGCGAGAGCATGCTCAGCTGCCTTTGAACAATCCTGCCCAGCCGGATGCTGTCGCTGGCTCATCAGTTGAAGTGACGACTAACTCATATGTTACCCCAAACGCAAGTCCTGTCTTGCAATCACTACATCCACCGAATCCTACAGCGCAGAACGCTACGAATGAGACCGCTCCCATCCTTCCTACTGCAGAAAGCTCAAGAGATCAAGGAACACGCACGGCCGACCGATCTCCAGACGAAGCTCAACGGTCCTCGAAAGCCCAACAAAAGAGACCTGCGAGCCCCCCTCAAGGGAACACCTCCCGCCCTGCAAAGCGATCCCGGTCGAATGCGCCTCAACCACGAGGACCTCTTACCGGCGACCGATCGATCGACTTCGACGACGTATACCAGGACGGCAACGCCGAGACGAATTACATCATCACCAAGCATAAGGGCTTCTGGTATATTCTTGAGTGCAAGGAGCACAACCTGCACTTCATGAGCAATAACCCTATCCATGGCGCTCGCAGACACTTGACCGCTGAAGCACATGGCTCCTTGAACGCCAATCACGACGAGACGGTTCGTCTGCTCGGAACAAGAGTGCTGAATTGTGATGAAGATCTAGCCAAGCTGAATAATGAGGTCGCACAGAGACCTACTTATGCGCATTATGGCAGACCTCTCAGCAGTGTCTCAGCCGGGTCAGCGCACTCCAACAACGAGGGGCCTCAGACAAGAAGTACTCAATTCCTCACTGGAATTGATCCACAGCCCGGCGAGGTGTATACTACCTTTTGGAAAGAGACGAAGCGATTCTACGCTATCCTTGTCTTACCGTGGGGTAGTTTCCGCCCGTTTGGCTGGGACATGAATCTCAAGGATAACACGGGCCTTTTGAAGAAGAAGATTCCTACGTGCTATAACTACGATCCTGTTACTGAGACGGTTGAGTGGGCTGAGCTCTACAGACCGGGTGGCAAGTATCATCATAAGCGGAAGTATCCAGTCATGTATATCGATGCACCTGTTTTTCCATGGGAGTGTGCTGTCGGGTGGGTTCCGGTCAACGAGTTTCATCCCTATGATCCCAACGATGAGGGGATTCCTCATAAGGATAAGGTTGATGAGTTTATCCTCGGCATGGAGGAGCGGGATCGTTTGAGGAACGGTGGTGAAGAATTAGGAGCAGCAGGTAAGTTAAGCTCAAGAATGAAGGCGCGCATGAGTTACGGCTGATCGTGTACCTGACAGAACATAAAGCTACCGACAAGGCGCCGGTTAATGTCTCGGATCAGCAGCAGAGCACGGAAGTCGAGCAGCCACCTTTAGGATCATCCATGCGTTTAGCGATCGAGATCCCGGACGACGACAGCGACACTGAAGAAGGGCCGGGTATGATGCCCCAAGACGCCGACTGGATGTCGGAGGAGCCACGGGTCAAGATTGAGAAAACGAACGAAGAAGCTCCGACAAAGACTTCGGATGTTGCTGCGACGCAAATACAAGCCAATTCGATAGGCTCAGACGACGCGGGTCATCAGTGGAATGACACCAGTCGTACGCCGACGATTCCTGACTCGGGTTCGGGTCTCGGCGCCAACGGCATGCTTAATACTGCGGTACCAAACACCCCTGTGGTCGAGAATCCCAACAATTCCTCCTCTAGTGCACCTCCCAGACCCGGTAGACAGATATACGATGATCTTGTAGCATCATGCTGGAAAAGAACCCCCTCGCGAGAGCAGCAAACTGTTCCTATCGACGAAACCTCACAGTCTGCTCCCCGTGCCCCAGAAGCCGTAATGACTCCTGGGAACCAGAACCATCCTCCGGCTGCACCTCAAGGCGCAAATGGACCTGGCACGTCAGCTCCATTCGCACGCATGAATGATTATGCTGCATTTGAGAATTCTGCTCCATTGGAGCTGTATGGCTATCTAGCTCATAACTATACCGCAAACACGACTGCGGATGTCGCAGGGAACGGTGGTTTGAGATGGATGACGCCAGCTCGAGGGCCGTCACAGACCGCGACCGAGGTAACGCGTGACCGTGAGATAGACATCCGGAACGCAGCTGCCAGGAGAGGTAATTGGCGACAGCCATTCGTCAGTGACGATACCGATTAAACAGAAACTCGCAATTGAGGGAGAGGACTGGATCTAGGAAAAAGTACACATTACTCTATTAATATCTTCTTGTACACTAGTCAAACAAAACACTACAGCTTAGGCACAACAACGCCCTCTCTAAATCTCATAATAGACTGCTGCGTATTGCTCGCAATTAAATTCCCATGTCTATCCCATAACTTGCCCTCTGAATACGTTCTATTTCCCCCCGCTCTACTCGTCTTCCTCTCTCTAACATGCCACTCCCCCATCTTAACGTCTGGCACGAAAATCCTGAACGCAAAGTCCAACGTCGAACAAGCAGCCGCGTCGCCAAGCCACATATGATTATGGCTCAACGGCAAGAATGAAAGCCCACCGTCCATGAGAAAAGCTAGCGCGCTCATGTTGGCAACTGGTGTTTCGAGATCGCCGAGGGCACGCTGCCATTCGGCGGATACTTTTTCCGTGATGGGACGGTCGTCTTGGGTTGTTATGGTGTTTCTTGCTGCACCGGAAAGATTCTGGGAGGATACGCCGTCGACGCAATACCGCGTCTCAAAGAAATCTGCATTCGCTGCAAAAGACTTGGTGAACTCTTGACCCTGCTTCTCAGTGACACTGCCCTTCTCCAACAATCCCTTCAGCAACTCCTCCGAATTCGGACAATCTTCGGCCCTCGGCCATTTTGAGCACGTCGCCTCAGAATATTCCCAACCCGAAGGTTCAATAACGTGAAAATCGGCGAGAACTTCCATACAAACACGGAATTTCCCGTTAGGTTGCTGTTGCTTGACTTGAACTCTTCGTGTAGCGAAAGACCGTGTATCTCGAATGTTGGTTACACTGCAGTGGAGTTTTTTATCGGTCGATGCTGGGCCGTGGAAGTGGCCTAGGACAGAGTACAAGGACATTGAGGGCGGTACTGTGCGACATGCTGCGTTGACGGCGATGCTAGCTGTGCAGCCGCCGTAGGCTATTGGCATGGCGTTGCCCATTCGAATGGGGTTGAGACGGGAGACATACTCGCCGGGTGAGACTTGGTCTACTGCCACTTGTTCTGCTAGTGTTGGTGCCATATTATTAATTGGGTATGAGAGATGTAAGGAGAGTGTTGAATGGAGTTGATCTGTTGATGTTGGGAGATTAACAATGATTAAGCTCGGGAATAGGTGGGTCTACCTCGGTTCAGCTACTTCAAGAGTGGATCTGAGATCTTGTGCCTTATCTCGATAAGATGATGTATCGTGATGCAACAGCGTGGCTGCGTAGCATTGCAGGATTAGCTGCGCTACCGTAACGCGTTCTTTGATTGCCTGCTTGAGGAGTCGGGCAAAGGGTTACATTCTACTTGTCTCAAGAGGCACTGGGGGCAGTTGTTCTGGTTTAATTGTAAGAAAGCGGATTAATAAATATTCCGGCCCCTACGGTGACTTTGCGCCTTTACTTTGCCGAGGTTTACAATATCTAAAACTTGGCGTATTTGTATAGCAAAACAGAGGGGAAAATCCAAGATAATATTTAGAGCCTATGCAAACAATCGCTGAGAACCGTTTTCTGCTTTCAATGGAATGATTAGTTTTTTATGTGCTCAATGGAGTCATAAGCTAATTGGCCAGGTGGATAAGTCAGCAAGGGGGATCACTCGGGTATGAGTACCCGGATCACTCTGTTGCTGACTGTGAAATCTGGCCCAATCACGGGCTTGACATGTCTTGTCCAGATACCTTCAACTGACTCTGTGTGAGATGCTTGGTGACTTGCCTGTCTTTTGTGCAGTTAATTATGTTGATATATGGCCTTGTAATTGAGTTGCACTGGTCCCCGTCTTAATGATTGCAAGTTGCGCATTTGTTGCTGTAGCCCCTTGGACTGTGCTTTCAATGGACTTGACTGCATTTTTGCGAACCTACAAGTTGACGAACTGTCTTAGCCAACGGAAACGCGTGGTTTGACAACAGATCTTGGCGATCCGACTCTGTGAAACTACCGCCATTCGCAATTTTTGTCTATACTTTCGCTCTCCGTGTAATTTCTATTTCTGCCTGTTTTGCCATCAATCAGTCTTATCGCGAAATGTGTCGGGTAACACGTCTCCCGCAGTGACCAATAACAAGCTCCAAAAGCGATCGCAATCATGATCCAGAGACGGCAGATCTATCTCTCCGATTAGCCAGCATCAAGGCGGATAATTAGCCCGATTAACCCGACTCTTCTTCTCTGCATTGCGTCTTACTAACAAAAAAGTATGATGGACCCGTTATGTCAGAAGAAATTCACCAATAACCTGAAACGTGGCTGACATCTTATCAGTCCAGACCCTTGGCATCTCAAGGAAGTGGGAATAACTGACAAACATAACAATTCAACAATTCGATAGCTTAATCAAACCTGCATGAGTGCATGTTACGGGTCGCACTCGTTCTTTGCTATCGCATCACGTCAACTGCGGACAGCGAGAGCGAAAGCGACAGAAAATAAGACAACCATTACATCGTGATGCAGCGCGTGACAAGATGAAAAGCCAAAGAAGCAATTCCAGCAAAGAATAACTTCTCAATTGCGTCAGATTCACCCATCCTTTACATCGCATTCACCCCATCATCGCCGGAATTTCGCAAAACTCGCGTTCCGAGAAGCTATTCCGAATCAGGGGTTCTCTTCATAAGCGAGATGTCAGTGCTGCTCGGTCCTCCGCGGGTTCCTTGTACAGTGGGTAAGAAATCCACTTCTTCACCAATGACAATCACCGTGTCCGTCAGGCCGTGTTGATTTGATAGAAATGGCCAAGACGTGGAATTTCATGGGGTGATTGTCCGCGGGGACCCGGGGCAGAGAGGGTAATATTCGTAAAAAGTTTTGATCTTGCCCCCAACTCCGTTTGTCCGTTATGTTCTGGAAAAGTCTACTGTGATTAAATCGGCTTAATTCTATGTCATTCATCTGCGGCTATTGGATCTCGATTCATATACATAAGCATAACTGAAACTCCACACTCCATGCTATGATTCTAGCTTAAATAGACCTCCCGTCTCAATTGAGTCGATCTTTACTCATACCATCATCAAAATGACAACCGAAACATCGAGGACAATGTCCTCTCACAGCAACCACGACGACCAACACTCAGAATCAACAGCAGAAGAACCTCAACATAATATCACCCAACAAATCAATAACCTAGCCCGTCAACTCTCACGGGTCTCTACAACAGCCGGCAACGAACTCAACGCCTTCTCACCCCAGCCCGGCACAAAACTCGACCCCAACTCACCAACCTTTGATCCAAGGGCTTGGGTAAAAGCTTTTGTGAGATTAGTCGAGTCCGATGCTGGAGCAGCGCCGCCGCGCAGTCTGGGCGTTGCGTTTAAGAACTTGAATGTTTACGGGTGGGGTACTGGCGCGGAACATCAGAAGACTATTGTTGATTATCCTATTGATGTTGTCAAGTATTTTGTTGGTTTGGTTGGAGGCGGGCAGAAGCGACGCGTTGATATTCTGAGAAATTTTGAGGGTATTGTTGATGAGGGAGAGTTATTACTTGTTCTTGGACCGCCTGGTTCAGGATGTTCGACGCTTTTGAAGACTATTGCTGGTGAGACAGCTGGTCTCGAAGTTGGACCTGATTCCTATATGAACTTTCGAGGTATGTTACTCCCATCTTCTCAAAGACACTCTTAACAGGTCCAGGCATCGACGAGAAGAGCATACGCCGCTCTTTTCGAGGCGACATTCTCTACAACGCCGAAATCGACTGCCATCTCGCCCATCTCACCGTCGGCGAGACCCTCTCCTTTGCATCATCCGCGCACTCACCACGCCACGTCCCCGGCGGTGTAACTCGTTCTCAAGCTGACACTATGATGCGCGATGTCATGATGGCCATCTTTGGCATCAGTCACACCGTGGACACTCGTGTCGGCAGTGACTTTGTGCGCGGTGTAAGCGGTGGTGAGAGGAAGCGTGTTAGTATTGCTGAGGCTGCGCTCACGGGAGCGAAGCTGCAGTGCTGGGATAATACTACCCGAGGGTTGGATAGTGGGAATGCGATTAACTTTTGTAGGAATTTGAGGTTGCAGGCTGATCTTGTTGGTGTTGCTGCTGCGGTGGCTATTTATCAGGCTCCGCAGTCTGCGTACGATGTAAGTTCCCCGACGATATACACGACGACGACTAACGAGGGTAGTTGTTTGATCGTGTGACGGTTTTGTATGAGGGTCATCAGATCTTCTTTGGCCGCATCAACGAAGCGAAGCAGTACTTTGAGAATCTGGGCTTCGAGTGTAAGTCCTCCACCGCTTTCTGCATCTCAAGCTGACATCCCAGGCCCCGATCGCCAAACAACACCCGACTTCCTCACCTCAATGACAAGCCCCCAAGAACGCCGCGTAAAACCAGGCTTCGAGTCCACCGCACCCAGAACCCCCCAGGAATTCGCCGAGCGCTGGCAATCTAGCCTCCAACGCAAAACCCTCCTGCACGAAATCTCCGCCTACGAGCAGAACCATCCTCCCTCGCAACGTCTCGCAGAGTATAAATCCTCCCGTCGCGCAGAACAGTTCAAGAACCAGCGATCCAAGTCCCCATATACGATCTCGTACTTTGCGCAGGTCAAACTTACACTTTGGAGAGGTTGGAGGAGATTGCTGGCTGATCCGGGATTTACTATCGCGTCGTTGCTTTTTAATCTTATTATGGCGCTTGTGTTGGGGACGATGTTTTTCAACTTGAAGGATGATAGTTCGACTTTTTACTATCGTGGTGGATTGATCTTTTTTGCGTTGTTGTTTAATGCTTTTGCGAGTCAGCTTGAGGTATGTCGCGCTCGTATCATGAGAAGTTATACTAACTGCTTAGGTCCTCACTGTGTATGCCGAACGGCCTGTTGTTGAGAAGCATAACCGCTATGCCTTCTACCATCAGTCCGCCCAAGCCATCGCAAGTTACATCGTCGATCTCCCCTACAAAACCGTCAACATGATCATCTTCAACCTGCTCATATACTTCATGGCTCATCTCCGCCGCGACGCCGGTCACTTCTTCTTCTTCTGTCTCACCTCCTACCTCACAACACTCGTCATGTCATGTATCTACCGCACCCTCGCATGCGTCACCCGCACGACCCATCAAGCAATGATCCCTGTATCGATTCTAGGTCTAGGACTTATGATTTACACGGGCTTTACCATGCCGACAGACTATATGCTTGGATGGTCGAGATGGATGAATTATATCAATCCTTTGGCTTATGCTTTTGAGGCATTGATGGCGAATGAGTTCCATAATCGGCAGTTTGCTTGTGCGGGTATGGTTCCCCAGGGCCCGGGCTATGATGACCTTCCCGCCAATGCTCGAATTTGCTCTGTTGTTGGTTCCCAGCCTGGATCGTCTATGGTGGATGGCGATAGGTATATCAACATGTCCTTCGACTACCACAACTCTAACAAGTGGCGGTATGCAACACCTCCCCTTTACATGACCCTATACTGACTTATCACAGCAACATTGGCATCCTTCTTGGCTTCCTCGGTGGTTTCTTGGTCTTGTATATCATTGCAGCTGAACACGCGAAGCCTCCCAGGAACAAGGGAGAGGTTCTGGTCTTCCGCAAGGGTCGCATGCCTCCCAACTTTGAGAAGGAGAAGGGCGATATCGAGACTCAAGCGACTGATCGACCTGTAGTCGCTGAGAAGGCCAACAACAACCCTCCAAGCGGACTTACTGCTGGCGCTTCTGTGTTTCACTGGGAAGATCTCTGTTACGATATCCAGATCAAGGGTAAGGACCGTCGATTGCTGGATCATGTTGATGGGTGGGTCAAGCCTGGTAAATCAACAGCTTTAATGGTATGCCCTCTCCACCCACTGCTTCCCTACAACTCAACTGACTCTATCAGGGCGTATCCGGCGCTGGCAAAACAACCCTTCTCGACGTCCTAGCAACCCGCGTAACAATGGGCGTCGTATCCGGAAACACCCATATCGACGGCCTATCCACCGACTCATCCTTCCAACACCGCGTCGGCTACGTCCAACAGCAAGACCTCCACCTCACAACAATGACCGTCCGCGAAGCCCTCGAATTCAGCGCCCTCCTCCGCCAATCCGCCGAGATCTCCCGCTCTGAGAAACTCGCATACGTGGAACACGTCATCGAGATGCTAGACATGCAGGAGTTTTCAGATGCTGTTATCGGAACGCCTGGTGAGGGGTTGAACGTTGAGCAGAGGAAGAGATTAACGATTGGTGTCGAGTTGGCTGCTAGACCGCAGTTGTTGGTGTTTTTGGATGAGCCGACTAGTGGTTTGGATTCGCAGACTAGTTGGGCGATTTGTGATCTTATTGAGAAACTTACGACGAGTGGACAGGCGGTTTTATGTACGATTCATCAGCCTTCTGCGATGTTGTTTCAGAGGTTTGATCGCCTGTTGCTGCTTGCTCCTGGAGGAAAGACGGTTTACTTTGGAGGTAAGTTCATCAACGACCCATTCCGATCTTGACTAACAACTACAGACCTCGGTGAGCAGTCTCAGACTCTTCTCAAGTACTTCGAACGCAACGGCGCCCCTCCCTGTCCCCAAGACGCAAACCCCGCCGAGTATATGCTCGACATCATCAAGCCTTCCAACGACGAAGAAGTTGAGAAGATCAACTGGCATCAGATCTGGAGAGACTCACCCGAGTTTCAAGATGTTAAGAAGGAGCTTCAACGACTTAACTCACTTCCTGCTACGCGAGGCTCTGAGGCGAATGCTTTAGAAAACGGTGATGCGTCGCAGCATAAGGAGTTTGTGGCTTCTTTCTCGACGCAGTTCCGTGAGGTTTTGATCAGGACTTGGAAGCATTTCTGGAGGTCGCCTACGTATATCTGGTCCAAAATCGCCTTGATCGTCTTATCGGTATGTCATCAGGAGGAATGAGGTGGGCGTTGACTAACAGTTGCAGTCTCTTTACATCGGATTCACATTTGAAGCCAAGAACACCATTCAAGGCTTGCAGAATCAGCTCTACGCCATATTTATGTATATGATACTCTTCCAGAGTCTCAACGATCAGATCATGCCCATGTTCCTACCCCAGCGCGACCTATACGAAGTCCGCGAACGTCCATCCAAGATCTACCGCTGGAACAGTAAGCTTGTCTCTCATCTTGTCTTGACACATCATCTAACAATTCCTAGCATACATCCTGTCCAACATTCTCATCGAAGCAGCTTGGAACACCTTCATGGCCGTCCTCATCTACTTCTGCTGGTACTACCCCGTTGGCTTCGTCCGCAATACTACATCCGATGATCAAGCTATTCGAGGCTTCCTTGTCTTCTTATACCTTTGGATGTTCATGCTCTTCACCAGCACTTTCTCTCACGCGGCCATCGTTTGCATTGCTACTGCTGAAGAAGCTGGTGTCATCGCGAGTTTGTTGTGGATGCTTTCCATTTCGTTCTCCGGGTAAGTCACTCTCCCCTCGATCTATCATGCATACTGACTGTTACAGTGTTGGCGTTGCCTACAAGGACATTCCCAAGTTCTGGACCTTCATGTATCGCGTCTCACCAGCGACTTACATTATCGGCGGTATCATGTCGACTTGCGTCTGGGGCTCCAACGTCAAGTGCGCAGACAATGAGGTTCTTCAGATGGCTGTGCCTGGTAACATGACCTGCGGTGACTACATGGGCCCTTTCATCAAGGCAGCTGGTGGTTACCTTCTCGATCGCTCGTCCACTGATGTCTGCAAGTATTGCTCGCTTGCTACGACGGAGGAGTTCTTGCATAGGTTCAACATCGACTATGATGACCGATGGTGGCACTTTGGTCTGCTTTGGGTGTACATTATTGCTAATTGTGCTGGTGCGTTGGGCTTCTACTGGCTGTTCCGGGTGCCAAGGGGAAGCGGTGTTAAGAGGGCTTAACATGGAAGCTTGATGCGATTTATTTTCTAGCAGCTTGTTCACATGGATCAAGGTTGCATATTATACAAATAGGATATTTGATTAGAGGTTAATGCTTAGACTTAATGAAAGCAATAAATATATACAAATTGAATAGTAACTGTCCAGTGATGCCATCTCTCCTACTTGATGTCGGTGGCACTGATGTAGTCGCACTCAGCGGTACTGCAAGGATCACCGCACCCAACCTCTTGATCCCTGTCAATATAGACAGCAGGAAGATTAAAGTAACAAGTAGGGATCGTGCCTCCAACCAAACTACCCAAGTCAACATTGTCATTAGGACTAAGAGCACAGTCCAAAATAGCGCGGTAGTAAACCTCTCTGCTCCCAAGGCCATAACTAGCCATCTTGTCATAAACCTCACCAGAAACCTCAGCCCAGTCTCCAACACGGTTGGGCTTAGGATCATGACGCATGATGTAGAAACAGTACTCTTCACCCTCTCTCAGAGCCATCCACTGACGACTGGTAGCATAGCCGCAGTCCTCTCGGCCTGTACGTCGCTTATCAGCAACGAGGTAAAACTGCGCAGCCTTCATGACGTTGTTGGCCACCTTGGGCTGAATGTTGCCGTAGACAGAGTTAAGCGCGAGCTGCACAGCCTCAGAGTTATCGTTGAGGAGAAACCAACCGCCGTTGAAGAAGTTTGCGACTGGGAGTTTGTAGGGATCCGGGTTGGGGGTGCTAAGGGCCTTGTACTGGTCTTCGGTACCACCGCCCATGACAACGCGCATGGTTTCGTCGAGCCGGTCCACGGCTGCCTCGAAGAGATCGGCTAAACCGGCTGAGATGCTACCTTGGTCGATCTCTTCTTGCTTGAGGTTACCAAAGGCGGAGAAGATTCCACCAAGAAGGTAAAGGCCAACACCAAAACCAGGCTGTTGGAATTAGCTCTAGACGTGTAAGTGCAGGGGGTTATGTACGTTTGCAGAGAGAGTCCACTGAGAGCACCGCCAATTGCACTGGCAGAAGCCAGCCACTTGACCATATCACCAGCGTCATCCTCATTACCACCAAAGTCAGTCACCATCTGACCGATTCTGAGACCGCTGATGATGGTCTTCTCAGTGATCTTTGCCTTGAGCGCCTTGAGCTTGGAGTGCATGCCCTTGGCGGCCTGGAATATCCAGTACGAGTTCTTGCTAAGGATATCGTCGTCCTTGCCGTACGTATCGTACTGCTGGGTGCATTCTAGATTATTCATGGGACTGCAATCGTTGTCGAGAATACTGCACCCCGCGGCGCCAGACTTTCCATCTGTACCGCCAAAGATTCGATCTTCGAGGTTGATGAGCCAGTTGTTTTGGTGTTCTGCTGGTCAGTTATTGCACTTCGTGATGGAGATAGAACGTACCCCATTGCTCGCGCAGGAAGAAACCGAGTTCATCGCCGGCTTTAGACTCGGTCCAGCGTCTGTCGGCTTCCTCTGGTGTACTGAGAACCCAGCCTTTGCAGAGGGTGTCTTTGTTCTACCAGACCTTGGGGACCTTGTCGTCTTGTCGTTTGGTGAGAGGTGAAGCGTGAGCGGCGGCAGCGAGGGCCACGATGGCGGTAGTGGACTTCATTGTAAGAGAGTGATGAGAAGATGAGTGAAGAAGGCAATTACTCGAGCTCAGAAACGAGGTTTATATCATGGTGATGGCACGGCGAGGAGAATACCTGAGCATGGATAGCGCATCCATTGTAACGTGTAATTAATTAGTGAATCCTACGATGGGCACGAGCCTTGTATGCTGTTACACTGAGGCTCTTGGCATGAAGTTAATCGTATCGATAAGCGGCTAGGCAAGAATCTTGGTACGGAGGATAAGGAATAAGCTATTCCGGCCCTCCGGCGGCCCCGGGAGGAGCCGTACTAAATCCCGATCGAGACGAGGAGTGGAGTAGAAACTCACGATAGAGGAACGCAGGACAAAATGGTAATTTTAGATTGGGGTCCATTATTCGTTCTTTTTGTTTCAATGACATCAATTGATGCACTGGACCACGAGGCTTACTCGCGTGTCGCTCAGGCTCCTCATGATAGCAATTGCATTTATAGCCTGGTACTCAGCCAGTGCGGCCAGGGAGACGTTGAACAGAATTGCTTCAAGACTTGAGTCTCAATAGTACGCTACAAAATGTGGTTCTAGAGTGACTGAAGAAGCAGTTGAGCAGTGCATCGCAGTATTCGCATAACTTAACCTCACCGTCGCGGCACAGCAGTCAATGCTCAGCCCATTCTCGCCAAACCGCCCTATCAGCGATCCTCTGCCCCCAAAATACCAAGAATGAAATCGGCAGATGAAACGCCAGCGCAGATCCTTCATCTGGGAAACATTCGACTAACCACATTGGGTCTACAACAACTCACGATCTCTGCACCTCGAGCCTTGCAAGGCATAAGCCGCAAGGACCGCCTAGCAGGGCAAAGACCAAGATTTCAGCAAGTGAGCCGAATTCAGGATAAATTCAAGCATAATTCAGTTCTCGGCAGTTATCAAAGCCTTACGGGAAGACGTTTTCTGTGGCTTGCGTGGCGGAGCTTGTTTTCGGGGTTGAAATGGGAACTTGGCGTAATTTATTCGATTGGTCAATTAGAAGGGACTTTTTTTCAGCTCTCGCATTCTAGCCTATGATAAAGTTGCTACTAATTCGACTTGAATCCTTCTCAATCCGCCCTTCTTCATGATCAACTCCGTTGTGGACCTAGCCCTTTCACCCCCAAGCATCTATCCCTATGCAATTACTTCGCCGCCGGAGGCTCGGGGAGTCTGTATCCAAATGACAGCAATGCCTCTCGGTCCTGCTTGCGAAGGTACTCCTCAAAGCTATCCGTCTTGACAGGCTTCTTCAGCTGCTCCGGTGTAATAGCCCCTTCGACTCCCTCCATATATCCATGCTCATCAAGGTAGGCTGGTCCGTCGAGGACTTCATAGGGCAGGCCTGTCTTCTTATGCATTTCCTCCTCGGTCATTGACTGGAAGACAGCCTTCTGTCCGGTGACTCTGCTCCAGGTATCCATAATCTCCATAATGTTCAGGTCACTGTCGTAGGCGAGAAGCTTTGTTCCAGCGGGTTCATCCTCGACGAGGGCTCGGACGAATGATCCAGCTGAACCCTCGATGTCGATGATAGGAAGCCTGAGGTTCTTAGAAGCTGGGACTGCGAGGATATACTCGCCAGTCTCATTATCCTTCTTGGGGTACAAGAAGGGGTTTGTAGCGTAGGCAGCCATGTAGACGTAAGATGACTTCTTTGCAAGTTCAGGCATCTCGTTCTCAATGTACTTGACAGCTGCAGCCTTGGTTTCCCAGTGATGGCAGTGAGAGTACTTTCCCTTCGAAACATCCTTCATTGGACCAAGAGCGGAGTAGATATACTTCTCAAGGGTAGATGTCTTGGAAGCAGCATAAGCAGCATTCTTCACATGTCGCTCCTCAGCGCTATAGCCGGTTTGTTGAGCCGTAGCTTGGTCTTTGCCTTGACTGAGAGCGGTCATGTAAGGAGCCCAGAAGTCAGTGTTGATAAAGATTGCGTGAGCACCTTTATAAGCTTCGATGAGAGACTCGGGGTCGTTCATGTCTGCTTTGACGACCTCAGCTCCAAGGTTTTGAAGAGCTTGGGCTTTGGGCGAGTTAGAGTTGCGAGTAAGGGCTTTGACGTGCCAGTTTGGGAGGGAGAGGAATGTTCTGGCGACTGAGCCTCCTTGGGTGCCTGTGGCGCCGACGACTGCGATCGTCTTGGTAGACATGATGAGAGTGTAAAATGAACAAGGTGACGTTGAGTTTATGTGTGATTGAGTGATAGAGACCGATTTGAGTACATCTGTCAGATATTGAGGTGAATCGTGTATATTTCTTGAT
>NJCR01002408.1:0-16684 GCA_002234235.1 Fusarium hostae | reverse complement strand
GCGTCCCTAGTCATTGCCTATATAAAACTAGATATTTATTTTACTACTTTAGGCATAATTTATATAAAACTTTACCTAAGACTTGGAATAAAAGAGAATAGCAGGCTTAATGCAGTTATTATAATGCTGGAGTCAGTAAATTGAGATAAGTTGACTTCTTTTTTAAGGATAGTCTCATTATTTATGACTCTTGAGCTGCGGTTGAGAGATTCTGAAGGAGAAATATGATAGGTCGATCGTTGATCAAAGATCTGCACTTTTTGAAACAATCCGCGCGTCGAAATGTCGCCGAGACGATACCCGTGTTTCAGCTGATGCCCGATTCCCCGGACGATCAAGATGAGATAAGGCTTTGTTTTGTTTAGCCGCGCGTTTGGAAATAGCTTTTATCTGTTGGTAGACATTTTAACACTCGATCTCAAGAGGATGCGTAGGACTACATATTACATATCAAGGCTCCAGAAATACTTGGATGGCGCTGAGGCCTGAATGGACTGCGTTGGGTGCCTGCATGATATTCAAGGCCCCATACCCCAACCGGTTGCGAGGAGAACGTGCGGCGCGTATTTTATGCTTATTTTAACATCAACTCTCTTTCATCAACTCGATGGAGCAAAGCTCCTCAAAACAAATCCTGAGTCAATAGTTCTCACTTTTAATTATGATCGCTATCTTTTTTCCCTGTTGATCCCCAGTGCCAAGCCAATCTCTCGACAATGGCGCGTCTGCCAAGAGTTTCGCCCAAATCCCAACTTTCCAATCGAGGACAAAGCGGACAAAGCTGATGAGACGCGAAGTGATAGAATATACTACTAAAGTGAGTCTTTTTTTAGCCTTACTCTTGATACTTCCGGCCTCTCTCTTTTTTTGGCCATAGAGATATCGTTTCATGGCGGTTTAGAGCGACTAGCTTCGAACCTCGGGTTGATCGTCCGCTAGGGAAGCCTTATCCCTGGGATGAGGTTATTAAAAGATGCACGGATATCGCCCTGCGGAATGAGTTATTTAGCTTGCTTAGTTCCATTCTAATTTCCTTTCTTGCTGTGTAGGCTGGACCTCTGTTGTATTTTCTTTCGTCATTTTTCCTATTTCCTTTTTCTCTTCTTGTTCTCATTCCTCTTCGCCATATTCACTTTGGAAGAGACAGTGGTTCTGCCAAGATGCCTGTCCTTAACCTCTCTGAGCTGAACATTGTTCTCGGCGTCTTGGGTTCGTACTTGGCGGACATGCACCTATGGCCAAAGGCATTTGCTAAAAACTCACAGGCGCTTTCATGGTCCTTTATGGCATCATCTCTGTCAAGATCAAGCAGGCTTGGTATCTTGGCGAGGCCCGTTAGTACTTCCGTTGCTTCAACCACTTCAATGACTGACTTGACAAGTCCCTGCCGTCTTCTTTGGAGTCATTCTTGGACCTATAGCAGCGAAGTTCATCGAAAGCGAGAAATGGGGCTCTGCTGAGCCAGGCCAGACCAACGCCATCACTTTGGTACGCTCCTCCGCCATCAAACAATGCACGAACAATATACTGATGTTGAACGGTAGGGCATTGCCCGAGTAATGATTGGTGTACAACTTGTAATCGCAGGTTATCAACTCCCCGCAAAATATGGTCTCACGCGATGGAAAGAGATGGCTCTCTGCCTTCTCCCCATCATGACCATCATGTGGCTTTGCACAACAGCCTGTATCATGGTCACCATCCCCAACTTGACCCTCCTCGCCGCCCTCGTCATCGGCTCCTGTGTCACTTGCACCGATCCGATTCTATCGCAGGCTATTGCCAAGGGTCCTTTTGCTGATAAATATGTTGCTCGCCCGTTGCGAGAGGTCATCTCAGCAGAGGCTGGTGCCAACGATGGCTTTGGCTTTCCCTTCCTGATGCTCGCGACTTACTTGATCCAGCATGCCGAGAATCCTCCTGCCGCAGCTACAGCTGGTGCCGAGGCAGTGAGTGGAGTTGATGCGGACCATGCTCTGATGGCACGCGCTGGTGAGGTTGGGCGTCTTGGTGGCGGCGTTGGAGTGGCCATGACAAACTGGTTTGTCGAGACCTGGCTTTATACCATTGTCTTGTCTATCGCCTATGGTGCTGTCCTTGGATATGGATCTTGCAAGGGTGTCAAGTTTGCTCTCAAGTCGTAAGTAATGCGCCATTATCTCTTTGCACTCAAATTTAACGCTTGACAGGAAATGGATTGATGAAGAATCTTATGTGCTTTTCCCGACCGCACTTGGTCTTTTCACAGTCGGAACATGCGGAGCTCTCGGTACTGATGACCTCTTGGCCTGTTTCGTTGCTGGTATGGCATTCAACTGGGACGGTCGCTACCTCCGCGAGACGGAGCGTCGTCACGATGAAGTCAATTCATGTGTTGATGTTCTCCTCAACTTTGGAGGTTTCATGTACATTGGCGCTATTCTGCCCTGGGGAGACTTCCATGATCCCACTGGTACTGGCATCACCTGGGGCCGTCTCATAGGACTAGGTCTTCTCGTCCTTGTCTTCCGCCGTCTACCCGCCATTTTCGCCTTCTACAAGCTCATGCCCGATGTCTGCACCAACTGGAAGGAGGCTCTCTTCATGGGATACTTCGGACCCATCGGCGCTGGCGCTGTATTCTACGTTGAGCATGCCAGACATCTGTTCCCTCATGACGGTGAAGGCGATGAGGAGGAGACAAACTTGGTCCGTGCTATGGGTCCCGTTGTTTACTGGCTTGTTCTTTTCTCCATCGTCGTCCATGGATTGTCTATTCCAGCTCTAAACATCTTCTATCACTACACTGGCAAAGCACCTATTCGGGACGATGCTGTTGAGCTGAGACGTATCTCAGTGCGAGTTGCGACTCCTCCAAATGCTGTCGCAGGAGACACAGATACCTTCATTGCCTACAATCGATTCAGCCGTCACGTTGACCCCAGTACAGTCAACCTCCCATCCAGCAGGCCTCGTGATGATAACAGCATTTCAGATGATGAAGATCTTGGCAAGGGACGGAAGCACGGTATTGCGTTCATTTAAGCATGGAATGGTGTTCATGATTTACAAAGTCCTTCTTTATGTTTACTCTGGTTTCTGATAGCTTGTAATTTATCTGTCATGTTCTGCATGATGCCACTCGTTTAAAAAGCCCACGGCCATCTTCCCTGCTCACCTGTTCTTTGGGAAACGCTTCCGTTGAACCACCACGCATCATTTATCATCCCTTCCCTTGAAATTCACTGAGCGGCATTCTATTAAACTGATGTATCAGAAAGAAGAGAGTGGTAGTAAAGTGGATTGCTACTCCTCGAATATTTCGGGCCTGCGATCGTAGCAAGCTTGTCTCCCAGTCCAAAATCGAATCACATAAGATACTGTGGCGATTGCGTCTAATAGCAATAGTCTCGCAGATCACCGACAATGGCAGGAAGCTGGGTCAGAATAAGCAAAGATCAGTCTTAACAGCATCGAGTTTATTGGATTTCGGCTCACCTCCCCCCACAAGACTTAATCAGCCCGTCAGCCCGTGTGACATCTGGTCTCGATTCAGCCGCAAGGGAGCGAGAGCGAGACAAATGGCCATGAACCAATGATCAACCCTTCTTACGCAATCTACTTGTTTCATGCCGCGAGATCTAGACTCAGATCCAGGTGGACGGGGAGTTCAGAAAAAGGTGTGCCTACTAAGACGCCAACTTGCCACCCAGCTGAACAAACTATCGAACGCCATCCGTTGGGACGGGGAGTTCGAGGCTGTCACGGACCGTCGCGGTGGGTCAACGGCTTCTCGCTGGTGGAGGCCTCATTAATCACGACATTTAAGCTAAGCGTTGCGAATTGGCTGTGGCTTGGCTTTGGCAAGGATGATTAGCGTTGGTGGGAGAGGTGCCGACTGAGCGTGATGGGGTCTCGATCGGTAGCTGTGCTTTGGAAGTTATCTGATCGTGATCTTAACTTTGAAGTGCCGCTTACGAAGTCTTGGACCAGTCATTTAGCACAAAAGCCATTCATAGTCGTCTTTTACACGGTCAACTATGGCTGAGAGCCATTACGGTTCAATGGTTGCCGTTTTACGGATTCACCCACCGTTCGATATGATCCACCACGATGTCAACCGCCGGGTATCCCAGCGAGATAAAATTTTCAGACTCGGACGGTCGCCGATTAAGGACATTGCTCATCCAGATCACCTCAATTTCCTGCAAGATTTCGTCTGTGGGGGTAAGCTCGCATTAGTCGGTGATAAACTTCATCAGCCAAGCTAGAAAAGCCATGTTCTAGTGGTGAGAATTGAGGCTGGAATTGCGACATCCGAAGCGACAAGGGTCAAAAGGAAGAAAACATGCTCGGATTATCGGTGCGGAGTCAATGAATGTCATCCCGCGTATGCATGCTCGGTCAGACAAGAGGCTTGGTCTCGTGTTCAAAGGAAGAAGCAATTCTGTTGCCAAGCTGGCGGGCATGTCTTGTCGTGCTTGTCGTTGGTCATCGCGTACTGTCCAAGGTCTTAGCATGGGGGTGATCTCTTCTCGTTTAAGCTTATCGTCTCATCAAGACAAGAATTCCGTCATCCGGAACTCGTTGAATTGGACCGATGATTCCGACGCTAAGAGGGTGAGCCCAAGGGTTGGCTCACTGGGTGTAAGAAAACTTGGCCGATGCTTCCATACAAATTCAATGTGAGGACCGGCCAAAATTTCTTACACCCCCTAGATTGGTTGGGTTGGGTTGTGTACCCACAGAATAAGACTTGGATTAAAGCTCATGAGCTAATTCTTAAGCTTATTTCAGCATGTGATTCATCGTCCCAGGAAAAGGGATGCCTTTTTCTCTTACTCTTTCGTCACGTTTCTGATGTTACTAACGGCTTTTGAGAGCCGTGATTATATTACGGCGTTTTTGAACTCCCCGTCCAGAGCGTTTGTTGTCAGTTCCCTTGGCATTTTTACGCCAAGTGCGCTGAGCGAAAAGTTTCGGGACGTCTGGCGGGGAGTTGATCTGGGCTACTGTAATAAAGTTCGACACCATGCGGACGCCTCGCCGGGGAGATGGTGGTAGCCCAGGGTGATGATTGGACTCTTTTTGATTTGGTGAGTCATTTATTCTGTTCGTAACCCCCCCAAGATGGCAAGACTGGTGGTAATTGAGATAAGCCAAGATGTCTTGGGTTGGTTCAAAGACGGGGAGTTCCAAGGGTTGCAAGGATGCGCTGTTGATCCTCGACACGACAACATCATCTTTGATGGTGGTCATGGTTCGTTAGTGTCGCCACTGTCACTTTTCTTTCTTCTTGTATCACTTTATTGAATTGAAGCCCCGCTCTTGTGTTGTGAAGAGATTCAGGCTCTCCGAAAGTAGCCACGAAGACATTGGAAGTTCAAGCTCAATATGTGAGTGCCAATGATGAAGTCATCCCAACGGTCAAAATTACGTGAATCGAACACAAGATTCTGCTGTAAAAGTTCAGTTAAGGTCTGGTTCCAGAGTGATAGATCGCTATTGTGGCGTTGCCTTAACTGGTAAAATTGTGACAGCACCTCTCCTAGCGTGGAATTCCAGGACACGCCTGGCTATTGGGGTGACAGAAGAAATGGCTGAGGGTCATAAAACTTAAGACTTGTATAAATTTAGAAAGTATTTTATAAAAATAATAAAAAATAATAAATAAATAATATAAATAATTTCTTTTTATATATAATTTCATACAATTTTATATATTCTTTTATAAGTTTATCTTAGTATTCTAACTTCTCTGTATAAGACCTACCATTTCTTCTGTCACATCGGGGACGCGCACCTGCCCCGGCACTTGCGTATTGCGTGCTCACTTGGCTTGAACGCCAAGAGAATCGAGACCGAGACCAACTCTGGTCCGTTATTTCCTCTTGGCAAAGCCTTGAGGTGATAGAAAAGGGCGACACCAGAACCTTTATTTCTTCTCAATGCAGTCTTCATCAGCATCTTTTTCATTCTCGACCTCGAAAATGGGCAAGCTTGACACCGTTTCGTCATCAAAGTCCCACTCGGACTTCCCTCAGCCTAGAGAGGATGAGGAGTCTCTAACCCTTCGCCAAGACTGGTCAATCGAAGAGGAGAGGAGAGCTAAGCGCAAGTATGTTACTGTCCTCGTGAGAAATACGCAAGACTGCCTTATACCACAAGCCTGTGTTCGCTGCCCTGCTGCCTGAGGTGTACTTTTACGGCTTGCAATTCATTCTATAGTTGTCAGTGTGGTTGTGTTACTAACTGTTGAATAGACTTGACCTTATTGTTATGCCGCTGTTGACCCTCGGGTTCTTCTGCCTTCGTACGATCCCAATGACAAATCTCGTCATCCAACGACTCAGCGCTAACAATTGCAGAACTCGATCGAGGTAACATCGCTAACGCCCTGACTGATAACTTCATGGAAGATGTCGGCGTAACTCAAAACCAATTCAATGTCGGCCAACAGATGCTCTCCCTCGGCATCGTCCTCTTCGAAATTCCGTCCAACATGATCCTCTATCGCGTAGGGCCCGGCAAGTGGCTCACCCTCCAACTGTTCCTCTTCGGCACAGTCAGCACCTTCCAAGCTTTCCAAAACAACTACGGATCCTTCGTCGCAACAAGATTCCTTCTCGGTATTACCGAATCTGGGTTCATCCCCGGTGGACTTTGGACTCTGTCGACTTGGTACACACGTAAGGAAACTGCTAAGCGTGTCATGTTCTTTTACTTTGGAAACCAATTTGGACAAGCTTCTAGTAAGCTCTTGGCCTATGGTATTCTTCACATGCGTGGCGTTGGAGATAAGGCTGGCTGGTTCTGGCTTTTTGTCCTTATGGGTGCTTTCACTGTTCTGAGCGGTGTTGTTTTGGGCTGCTGCTTGCCTGATTCGTTCAAGAATCCCCGAAGCACATTCCTGCCCAAGGTCAGGATCTTCAATGAGAGAGAGTTGCACATTCTCCAGACCCGTGTTCTTCTCGATGACCCTATGAAGGGAAAGAAGAAGAAGAAGATCGGTCTTGGTGCCTTCAAGAAAGCTGTAAGCCTACTGACGTAATTGATGTAGTTGATGGATAACTGACCTTGATAGTTCTCCAACTGGCGTCTCTGGGTCCATGTCATCATCACACTCACCAACAACGGCCCTCAGCGTGCCTTCGATACATACTCACCCTCCATCGTCAAGAGCTTCGGCTTCCAAGGCCTCACTAGTAACGCCCTCGCATCAGTCGGTCTCTTCCTCCAGATCCCCGTTTCGTGGTCCTTCAGCTACGTTTCTGATCGATTGTGAGTTAATTTTCGAGAAAGAAAAAGAAGTCACTACTAACAACATTTATAGTAACAAGAGACCAGAGACTGTCATCGCGGGCTTGAGCATGCACTTGTTGGGTTACGTGTTCAACCGCATCTTCACAGAGCTCGGACGTAGAGGACTCAGTTATTTTGGTGTTGTGTGGACCCAGACCTTTGGCACCTTTTCTCATCCTCTCAACATCGCATGGATGTCTCTGGCTTGTGACGATTCAGAAGAACGAGCTCTCGCTATGGCTATGTAAGTCCTTCACATCACAACAACCAAGGATCATTACTAATAAACCCTCAGGGTCATTATGGGAGCCAACATTGCAGGAATCTATGGTGCCCAGATTTTCCGATCCGACGATAAGCCCAAGTACCGCCGTGGCTTCACCATCAACATTGTTGTCCTCGCAATCGGCCTCGCACTTGCAGTTCTTCGTTTCTTCGACGATAAAATCTGGCGTCGCTCCAAGGTTGCTGAGATCCAGCAGCAGCTTGCGCGTGAAAACGGCGATAGTCAGAGTGATGAGAAGAGTGATGGACAGAGAGACGACCACACCCCGACGCTTGGGCTCGAGAAGACATCCCCTGCGGAGTTGAACCCTATCGCAAAGCCTACTTGTCCAGGACAAAATTCTGTTTTGTGAAATGGTAGTAATTAGACGGCTCAAGATGAAATCTGCATAATTGTGATAGCTAGCTTATATTTATTACTTTTTACCCTTGCATGAGTCCCTTAAATGCCTTGTCAAGGTTTTTTCTGACTCGTATGACTTCCCACAGTGTTCGCATACGGAATGTGGCTTTCTTCGATGGACTTCAAGCTCCTCCTTTGTCCCAAATAACCTCCCACAACCCTTGATAATGCAAATATAAGGCCTGGCTTGATGACTTTTCTTGTGATCCATGAGCAATGAGTTGTTTGGAAAGGTCTTCTCACAGCCCTCAAAATGACATTTAAATGGCTTCAGTCCCCAATGCCTTTTCAGGTGTTCCATGAGTGCCCCTTTCTGGGTAAACTTCTTGCCGCAACCCTCAAAGGTGCAATGGAATTCCGATTTGCCCGTTGTATGCGTTTCTTTGTGCCGTGCAAACTCACTCTCAAGCGCAAAGCGCCTCCTGCAGCCCATGAAATCGCATTTGAAGGGTGAATGTGATCTCATGTGTTTGTCGCGAGTGCCCTCGGCCCCAAATCGCTCGGTGCAGCCTTCAAAATCGCAGCCAAATAGTAATTTATGCGTTTTTTTGTGCTCTATAAGATCAGAAACTTTGGTAAAGCTCTCATGGCAGCCTTCGAAATCGCATTGTGGGGCAAAATACGCTTCTTCGATGGCGTCTTGCTCCGGATCTGTTGACTCTCGATAGGACCTCTCGCTTTCGTCGGCCAATGAGCATTTTCGGGAGTGTTCAACCAGCTGGCCAGCGCTATTGAATTGTTTAAGGCAATAAGAGCAGAGAAAAGGTTCCCTGGTTTATATAATATAAAGAAATATATAAAGTATAATTCCAATACCTCTTTAAGGATTATAGTGTAGAGTTTAGTAAAAAGAAATACTCTTTAGGTGCACTTAATAGACTATTTAGGACTGAGGCCATTTAAATGTAATTTTAAGGGCTATAATAAAACCTTTATATTTAAGAAAAGGCTTATAATACATAAGAAAAGCCATTAAGTTAAGCCTTATAATTGCATTATTAAGGGCTATAAAAGTATATTTAGAATAGAGGTTAAGCTTTAAGTCTATTAAGAAAAGCTATATCTTATAGATAAATACTATAGAGTAATATTTAAGAGAGCTTATAACTTAAAACTGTGTATAAGGGTTAAGTATAAGGGTAAAGAGTAATAAATATAAGCTAGCTATTATAAATAAGCTAACTCTTTAGCTACTAAAGTGCACTATAGTTCTATTATTAGTTTATTATAGCCAGTTCAATTTAACGTTTCATTATTATGACCACAATATCTCTATTTCATTTCTTACGTTTCACTGATTTCGTCAAAAGTAAGGCTTTATTCCTATTACATTTGTAACAAGCAAGAATAAAGATAAAGTTATCATTAAAGTTAGCGAAAGCTTGCCGTCACATATCTTAGCCAGTGCATTCCAACCCCTTAGCTGGAGGTCTAAGACACCTCGCCCTCGCCAAGAAATTTACCGAGGAAACACCGGATTTGTGAACCAGTCTAGAATGGAGTTTCTAGATATTGAATCGAGATGTTTGGACAATGGGCGCATGTCTTGGACGGGTGCGGCCGAACGCTCCCGTTTGCGACTCCAGATGATGGCTGAGTGGCGTTTGTTGGTGAGGCTAGGATATGCAGGGGAGGATGCATACCTGTTGGTTCCTGGAAGCCTTTTATGAGGGGCTTTACAGGGGGTTCTCGTTAGGGTTTGGAATGTGGTGAATGGCCAGCTCAAAGCCCTTGGGATCAAGGGAGGATTTTCACATAGGCATTATGACAGGGCAAGACGTTTTTGGTAATTCGTAACTTCACAATAAACTTGTCACTTACAATACCATTCACCCAGTGTCTCATATCGCCCATCATTCCTCAAATAGGAGCTGAGTCCATCAGACATATTTCAAGAAAGCAGGCCCAAGCTCCATCCGGCGTTTTATAGCGCATCAATCTCCCGCTCGATCTCATACTTTGACAACGCCACGATACCAGGTACAGCTCTAGCGAAGAGATTCAAGGCCGATGGAACGTTTCAGTTGGAGTCAAATATTTTGCACATGGTGGCTTAAGCTTAGATTTAACCATGTGTTGTGAAAGGATTGTGATACCGGCTAGGCCAGACAGAAACAGGATGCAGGGCTGATAAGATCTGATCGATCGACATCTGGGCTTAAATGGACCTGAAGCTCGTTCGTTTCTATTTCTGCCGTTCTTAGTGATGGCATTGCGAATTCTGAGTAATAGCTGTTCGAAGCAGAAATCACAGTATAGTTCAACTGCGTCTCTCACGGTAATGAAACGGCTTGTTCCACCCAAACGAATGGCTTTAATTCTGAAGATCGAGTTTTGAGAATACCCCTTGCAAGAAACACTTGTGCCACCTTCAGTAATAAGCCATGGCGTCCTTGATAAGCCACTGCAACACGAAATCAAGATATTGAAACCCATGATCAGGCGAGTTTTTCGTCTGACCTTAACACATTGGCATTTGACGCTTGAAGCTGTCTCATTCCACATCCGGGAATTGCGCTGTAGAACGTGGTGGCGTTGACAGGTCCGGTCTAGACCACCCGGCTTTCAAGACAACCATTCCAGGGTCACTTGGCAGAAAGGAACGACAAAATATATATAATATTCGAAAGAAGCCCTCTGGATCCAAAGAAGGAACAGTCTGTAAGCACTTTACTCCTGGATCTCAGTTACTGCTAGTCAGTTTCAACTTTACGATGCCCTCACTCAAGAATTCTTCACTCCTCACTTTCGCAGCTTCAGCCGCGCAAGTCGCTGCTCACGGCCATGTAGATTGGCTTGTCACAAATGGTGTTGCCTTTCGTGGGTACTCTGCCCCCGAGATGAGTTGGAATCCCAACCATCCTCCTGTCGTCGGTTGGACCAACGGTGCAACTGATAATGGCTATGTTGAGCCCAATTCCTTTGCAGATCCCGATATCATCTGCCACAGGGCGGCTCGACCTGGCAAGGGCCATGCAACTGTTGCAGCAGGTGACAAGATCACTTTGCAATGGAATACAAATGGCCCGAGTTGCACAAGGGGCCTGTGATTGATTATCTTGCAAGATGTCCTGGAGACTGCGAAACTGTTGACAAGAACGATCTTGAGTTTTTCAAGATTGGCCAAGAAGGTCTTATCGACATGTCTATGCACAGTGGAAAATGGGCAGCTGACGTCCTTGTTGCCACTGGCTTCTCTTGGACACTTCAAATCCCCGAAGCCCTGGCCCCAGGCAACTATGTGCTTCGCCACGAGATTATTGCGCTGCACGGCTCTGGTCAGCCTAATGGAGCGCAGAACTATCCCCAATGCTTCAATCTCAAAGTCACTGGTGACGGAGACTTGGCTCCAGAGGGCGTCAAGGGAACACAGCTCTACAAGGCCAACGATCCTGGTATTCTCTTCAACCTCTACACTACTCCCTTGTCTTATAAAATTCCCGGTCCTACACTGGTTCCTGGTCTCCCTTCTACTGTCTCTCAGCGTGTTGTTGCCGCAACCGCAACATCGAGTGCGACTGTACCAGGACAGACGCAAGCTAGCACGAGCAGCAAATTGTCTTCTTCAACATCAAAGACAAGTTCTACATCGACCAGTGCGGCTGTTGGTGGAGATACAACATTGAAGACTTCAACAACAAGCAAGTCTTCTTCGTCCAGCACAACAAAAGACACGCCTCAGCCCACAGACGACGACGATATCATCTGTGGCCCTGCTACTGGCGGTCTTCCCAAGTACAGCCAATGTGGAGGAAAGGAGTACACAGGGCCAACTGTTTGCCAATGGGGCTCGGCTTGCAAGGTTCTCAATCCTTATTACTCGCAGTGTCTTTGATTGAAACGTCTCTGTGCTGGATTGCAGTAGACTAGGTTCCTTTGTTCCGGTTATCTGAATTGGCTAGCTATACCCTGTATTTGTGAAATTTTGAACTTGAGGTTCATGCAATAATATTTTTCTACTGCCTCGCTCCGGACCGCAGCGTGATTCATTAAACAATAAGAGCCATTAGAGAGCAGCATTATAACGGAGCATAGGTATTATTCCAAAGGAAAAGAGCTGATAGAATCTTAACTATACACAAATTCATAAGTAGGTTAGAAGAACTGAGGATAAGCGCCTCAAACTCAACTTTTCCAACTTTTGTCATTCTGCGATTGCTTCATACAACATCTTCCGGCAGTATCGGCAGCATCAGATCATGATTCTTGGATGCGAAAGTCAAAAACAAGAGCTAAAAGTTTGATATTAGTCAATTATTCTTTATTATAGTTTAGCCCGTGTTGTGCTGGATGTCATCGACGTAAGATTCCGAAAGCGTCACCCTCTGAGACTTGATAAACTGTCAGACCACGCCAGAAACTCCGGTCAACCAATTTGCGACAGCTCGTCAGAGAACCTACAGTATGCCTCATAACAAATCTTGGGTTGTCAAAGTACAGGCCCATCCTGGGTCAACTGCAGAGGAGATCCAGAACGAGCCGAATTGGGTTTCCGGACACCAGCACCGTGTTGGCTTCAGAGATCGAAATAACCGACTTCCTGGACTTACGCATAAAGATGATGAGTATAGAGAGGAAGTAGCGCGAGAGAAGAAGAAATATCTTGCTTTTCAAAAGAGAGCCAAGAGTGGAGAATTGGTCAATTTCAGAGACTTGATTGAAAATCAAGAGGTGAGTCTCTTATTGTTCAACCAGTGAGAAATCTAATTCTTTCGAGAGCTTTCATCTACGATATCCCGAGAATCGCTCACTTGGATGGAGATTTGTTCTGAACGCGACTGAAGATTGGGTCAAGAATAAAGAGCAGTGGCCCGCAAACTTGAAGAAGAAGAAGCAGGAGGAAGAGAAGAAGAGAAAGGAGGAAGAAGCAAAGAGTGATAGAAAAGATGATACGCCTGAGCAAGAACACGAGTGGAAACGCTCCTCAGACAAAGACAAACATCACGATGCGTACGCACAGAACAAAGAGAACGAGGAAAAGAAACAAGACAATACTTCAGATAAGAAGCCGAAGCTTTCATACAAGTATACACCAGCTGAAATAGCCCTTCTGAGAGCTCTGGAGCACGAAAAGAACTACGTACAGCATCTCAAAGAAAACAATGGAAAGAGAAAGTCTCCCCAGCACAAGAATCTCACGCAGATCTCAATCGACGAGCAGGATCAATTCAGTCCCGACAATTGGCTTCCTCGGTCTTCGGATCACATCCGTCTTACGGGAAAGCACCCTCTCAACGCTGAGGCACCATTGACGCGACTGTACGAAGCTGGCTTGATCACGCCTAACAAGCTTCACTACGTGCGAAACCATGGTCCTGTTCCGCGAATCCTCTGGGAATTCCACGAGTTGGAGATCACGTACGATGGCAAAACCCAGACACTTTCTATGGATGAGCTGAAAGAGTTTGATACGATCAATATCGCTATTGCGCTTGCTTGTGATGGAAACAGGCGCAAAGAGCTGAATATGATCAAGAAGAGCAAAGGCTTCAACTGGGGCGCTGGAGGCGCGAGTTGTGCATATTGGAAAGGGCCTCTTCTTCGAGATGTACTCCTTGCCAATGGTGTTCCTGAGAAGCCGCCTAGCCTAGGCGAGAAACGATATTGGGTCAACTTTGAAGGCACTGACGATTTGAGCGAGGGCAAGTACGCGACTTGCATACCTTTTGAGCACGCCATGTCACCCAACAACGACGTTATTCTAGCCTACGAGATGAACGACGTTCCGTTGCCGCCTGATCACGGGTATCCCGTTCGTGTCATCATCCCAGGCTATGTTGGCGGCAGGAATGTCAAGTGGCTGAAGAAGGTATGGATAAGCGAGAAAGAAAATGATTCTTACTATCATATCTGGGATAATCGAGTTCTTCCGTCCTTTGTCACTGAGAAAGATGGCCCTTTCGCCGAAGCCCTCTTTCATCATCCCGACACAGCATGCAATGAGCAGAACCTCAATTCTGTCATTGTCAAGCCTGCACAAGGCGAGGAGATTCCCTTGGACAGCGCCAAGAAGGGAGAGAATTATCGCATCGAAGGATATGCGTACGACGGTGGAGGTCATGAAGTCCAGCGTGTTGAAGTCTCCCTCGACGATGGGGCAACTTGGCTGTACTGCATCCGCAAATTCCCCGACTACCCAATTCGTCACGGGAACAAGTTCTGGAGTTGGCTTCACTGGCACTTAGACGTTGACTTGGCTCATATTATTCGTGCGAAGAGTATCATGGTGCGATGCTTCAACGTGTTCAAAAACACGCAGCCAAGAGAGCCAAACTGGAATGTTATGGGCATGATGAACAATTGTTGGTATACCGTACGTCCTGAGATTACTGAGGACAATGACTCAGAAACGCCTTCGATTTTATTCAGACACCCTGTTGAGCCAGCTACAAAGGATGGCGGATGGATGAAGCCAAGCGTTGAGAACAAAATTGCAGAGGCGAAGCAAGAGGCTGGCGCGCCTCAAAAAAAGTTTACCCGAGAAGAGATTGAGAAGCACAATACTCAGGATGGCTGCTGGCTCGTCGTCGATGGAAAGGTCTATGATGCAACTAGTGTACTTGTGGCATCCCAGTGGTGCTGCAGCTATTCTCGGTCATGCTGGCAAGGTCCACCAGGAGACTAGCGATGAATTTGCTAGTATCCACGATGATTACGCTTACAAGAAGTTCAAAGGTAAGTCGACAGTCTTGCCCACGGATATTTCCAACGAGTAATAGAATGTGCTCTTGGTGTTGTGGCTGAGAAGGCAGCCAACTTCATCAAACAAAATGCAGAAACCGCTGCCAAAGATGCATCCGAGTCGAGTAACAAGAACCAGCATCTAGCGTTGGAAAAGCACAGATGGATTCCAGTCAAGCTGGTCGATCGCAAGAACCTCTCCATGGATACAAGAGCGTATACCTTCCAGCTTCCTGAGGGCAAAAATATCCTCGGTCTTGGGACATGCCAGCATGTTCAAATCGGGTTCCATATGCTGGACAGGATGCTCATCCGCTCCTACACACCCACGAAGCCACTTCTCCCACCCCCAGGTGAGAAGTTGACCAATGGAAATGCCAAGTCTCTTCGTGATGGAGATGGCATGTTTGAGCTCACAGTCAAGACTTATTTCCCCGATGAGAATCAACCGGGTGGTGCCCTTTCCAACATCTTAGACTGTATGCCCATAGGTGAAGAAGTTGAACTTCGCGGCCCAACTGGAGAAATAGTCTACAATGGCAACGGAAGCTTCGTAATCGAGGGTAAAGAACGACACTTCGATCGTGTATGCCTCGTGCTTGGTGGCTCAGGCATAATCCCCGGCTACTCGCTCCTCGCACGCATTCTCCTCTCCAACAACGATAAGACGGAGATTCGAGTCGTGGACGCTAACAAAACAGAGGCTGATATCTTGCTGAAAGATGAGCTTGAAGATTTTGAGAAGAAGTCTACTGGGCAGTTGAAGGTTACTCATGTGCTAAGTCATGCTGATGATAGCTGAAAGGGAAAGATGGGGCATGTGAATGGGGATATCATCAAGGAGAGTTTGTTCGAGCCGTCTGAGAAGAGTGCTACGTTCTTGTGCGGTCCGCCTGCGATGATACAGAAGGCTGCTCTTCCTGCTCTCAAAGGTATGTTGAGTGCTGTGGTTAATGGCTGGTTACTAACGATTTGATAGATTGGGGTTACGTGGAGGATGAGAATATGTTTGGGTTCTAGTGGGCCGATCTTATGGAACCCTTTTCTTTATTCACTCGGCGAGATAAATATGCACAATTTCCTTATTGTTTAGATCTCAGTGTTGATGCCATGGCTTGGCACAAGATGGAGGTTTAGGTTCAAGTGTGTACGAGAGATTAAGGTCAACTCCATCAAGATAGTAACATAGCCCTCCTGTTGCGCCTTGTTAATGCTTCGCAAGTTATCCGTCATCCTATTTAAATATGAGGCGGCCCCCTTGATACGTTATTTTGAAATTTGTGGCCTTGTGCGCGATCGAAACCGTTCAGGATTTTCAACAGAAGAGTATCATCACTCGTCCATGAAGCTCACATACATTTGACCCCTTCATTATTTCTAGGACACCTTTGATTTGATACTATTTGTTTCGTGAAAATAGTCGATGAAAGCTTCTCTGCGCACATACACGCCAAGTCGCCAACCTGAAAGATCGCTACCTTGTCGACAACCGTTAACACGTCCTATCAATTCATCAGGGTACAGTATCTCGTGAAGAGCGGTCAGAAGCTGGCCCATGCTTATGATAAGATGTTGTTTTGTGAGATGTGAGGACTGATTTGACTGGTCACTGATAAGAAGTACCTATACGGGAGTTGATCTATCTGATAACCCTATGCAAGATCTCGCCGAGATAGATCAAGGATGCGTCTCGTATATGGCGCGACTTTGCAGATCATTGATGAGATTGTGCATCCTATCGGCACACTTGCCGAATTGAAATGATGTCATCACGATAAAGATATATGCTCAACGGCTGGTTAGTTCCAGGTGAAGCTATCGTCTCACTTTACTGATCAGCTGTCGTCTGAATTCATCGTCTCTCACGCATGAGTGATTCTAATTGAAGTAAGCAAAATGTCCATCTCCAGAGTCTCATGTCATCTGCCGAGATGAGTTTCATCTCATGGATCACGATGTCACAAGAATTACTACCAGAGTTGTTTGAAACGTGATCAATTTCATCTCTTTCCAAAGACAGACTCTATTGATACG